>JASDQU010205372.1:9339-28799 GCA_032191745.1 Picea mariana
TGAAGTCGAGCAACCAGTGATCAACAAATCATCAACATACAAAAATAAGAGTAGAAGTGAATCAGTTGTCCTGATCATGTAGACATTTGGGTCTGATTTACAATGTACAAATTTCTCTGACAATAGGTATGAGTCCATATTGGAATACCATGCCCTCGGAGCCTACTTGAGGCCATAAAGGGATTTCTTCAGTCGACAGACCAAAGATGAGTCCTACATAAATCCCTAGGGTTTCTCCATATAGATATCCTTAAAGAGATCACCATGAAGAAATTCATTCTTCACGTCCATATGATGGACTTCCCATCCCTTGGTTTCCCTAATGGAAAGTCCCAATCGTATGGAATCCATATTCACTACTGGATCGAAGGTCTCATAATAGTCAATACCATGCACCTAGTGAAAGCCTTTGGCAACAAGCCTGGATTTGTATCTGCTAATCTATCCATCCATTGTGCTCTTAGACTTGTAGACCCATCTGCATCTAACAAGTTTCCTCCCAGAAGGAAGGGGAACCAGATCCCAAGTCTAGTTCTCGAGGAGGGAGTTGTACTCCTCCTGCATGGCAGATTCCCAAAAGGGATTTCCAGCAGCCTTGCCATAAGACTATGGATCTGAAGATTGAACCAAGAAAATATGACTGGAGGGAAATGGTTCAGTGGTAGTGAGTGCAACAGGAGGCTCCTCAAAATTAGATCGATTCCTCCTAGTATCGGCTGGATCACCAACGAGATCCCATGCATCCTGAAGAGTAGTTTGTGCCCACTTGGGCCTCTTCTTTGGCTCCGCAACTGCATCTAGATGCTTTGAATATACATATGACTATATTGACTCTGAATCTTAATCATCTAAGTCCTATGAATTAGAAATTTTGTCTGAAGAAGATTCGGCATGTGCATGCTCATCATCTCGGATAGGTGGAAGAATGAAGGTGTCTGCATGTGACTATTGAGGTACATGCGAGACACTTTCCTTGAATTGGACACTATGATCCATGGTGAGTCAGTCTGAGGAAAGATCAATAATCCTATATCCCTTCACATCGTTGGGGTATCCAACAAAAATACACTCATTTCTTTGTGGATCAAGTGCCTTCCTCTTTTCAAAGGGAATCTGGGCCCATGCACGTGAACCGAAAATGAGAAAGTGGGTCACTTCTGGTTTGAGGCCGCTTCAAGCCTCGTAGGGGGTCTTATCCTTGACAAATATATGGGGATATCTGTTTTTGATGTATGTTTCAAAATTAAGTGCTTCATCCCATATTCTCTGTGGTAGCGACTTTGCATGCAACATGCAAGATGTCATCTCCTTTAGAGATCTGTTTTTCCACTCAACAACTTTGTTTTGCTGCGTAGTATAGGAAACTGTGTGTTGCAAATGAATCCCTGCCTCATGGAAAAGATTATGGATATCATGATTGACATACTCTCCCTCTTTATCAGTTCAGAGGACTTTGATCTTCTTTTTGTACTGTGTCTCAACCAGGGCTTTGAAATATTTGAGGTGTTGAAAGACCTCAGATTTTTTCCTGAGAAAGTATATCCATGTAAAACATGAGAAAAGAAATCAACAACAAAAATGAGAACAAAGCTCTCTTTTTTGATAGATGGATGCGGAAAAGAAACCATAAGGTCACTGTGGATCATATCTAAAGGTGCGGAAGCTCTCTGAGACTTTCCCTTGTTGAATTTATCTTGAGGGTGTTTTTCGTTAACACGTCCCTCACATACTCCCTTGGAGAAATGGATGTTTTCTAAGTTGTTGCATGTATCTGAAATTCAAATTTCCAAACCTTTCGTGCCATATCCTACTACTTTCATCAGCATGAGCAAGCAGTAAAGCAGAATTTGGTTCAATAAATTCAGAAAATGTATACAATCTAGATTGATGATTTACCTCACCGGTAGCAACCCTGGAGTTGGTTTTCATGTCATAGATGTCCACGACATTTCGTGTGAATATGACTTTCTTTTCGGTTCCAAAATTCGTCATTTGATACATGGAGAGAAGATTGATGGAAAGTTTGGGAATGTGCATCATGTTCTCGAAGCTTTCGTTGGTGAGTTCAATCCTTCCTTTGTCGATGAATTCGACTGAAGAGTTGTCCCCCATCAGAATAGGAGTACCTTTGCATGCATCCAATGAAGAATAGACTACTTTTGAGGCAGCCATGTGATGTGAATCTATGATCCAAGCATCGATAGAGGAGTTGATGGCAATCAAGGCATGACTAGAATTGCCTTTCTTGGGATTCTGATATTATGGCTTCTTCTTCTTGGCACCCTTAGGGATGCGATATCCAAGGTTGTTTTGCTGAAGTATTTGAGACATTAGATTTATTTATTTTTACATGCATGTGAATTCTAGATGGAATCCTTTGTGACAGTACATGCATTTTTCCCCTTTTCTTCCCTTTCCACCTTTGGATCTGAAGGCATCAGTGAAAGGTTTTGAGTACCCTTGTTTCTTTGGATGTGCATGAGATTTCCTTTTGTCTTATATTTATATTTATGATATTTATGGCTGCCATATTTCACAGTAAGTGCATGTGCCTTTGGGCCTTTGATTTTTCCCATGTTGATGAGCTTGGTTTTCTCTTGTGTCAGGGATTCGATAAATTCCTCAAGAGAAGGAATCTTCCAGGTGGCTCTAGAGGAGAATTTGATTGAATGGAATGTGGACATGAAAAAATATAATTCAGGACCAAGTTTGGAGAGAATGGTGAGAACCATTTGTTTCTCCTCCTTAGATTTATCAACCCCGCAATCTTTGAGTTGTGACAGTAAATCCTTGAATTTTCTAAAGAAATCTTGGATATTGTCGAAGATTTTTGGATCCAATGTGAGAAATTCCACCTCCATCATGTGTCCTCTCATATAATCATGTTTTCCAAATATCCCTTCCAAGGTGGTCCAAGCTTCATTGGGAGCCTTATAGGAAGATATGTGGAAAAGGAGATCAAGAGAAATAAGACTGCAAATTGTTCTGAATGCTTCATCCAATCGATTTAAGTACTTGGATTTTTCTATGGATGATGTCAGTTCTATGTATGTATTCAAGTTTAACCTATACAATCATCTGGTTCGGAGATGTATGACTATTTTCTCCTTCCGTGCAAAGTAGTTGTAAGGTGTAAGAATGAATTCTTTTTGGAAATCCATCTTTCTGTTGTCCTCAATATTTTGTACCTACAAAAATATTTGGTGTAGATTTTGCTTAGCAGTCTATCGACTCTGATACCATGTAAATGTGTTGAAACTACATAGAATATATCTAGCTAGAAAATACTACACACATTTGTAGAGAGAAATTGAGAAAGAAGAAGAAGGAGAGAAAGAAAGGAAGAATTCTCATTAACCATAATGAATAATGAATAATTTACACATGATATATTTTGTATAAATCAATGAATGTGCACTCGAGGAGAACCAATTCACTATAGTGGTGGTCTAGAGTGATCTAGACACACACCAGCAGTTACAGGAGTGAACTTCCACCTAGTCTAGTCTCTCGGGCAGTTACGGGAGTGAACTGCCACCTAGTTGAGTTAACTAGTCAACCAGTCTTCATTTAACTGACTAAATAGAGTGTAGTGAGGAGTAGATCAAGGAATCAAGGGTAATGTGCCAGTATAGTGATGATCCCAAGTAAAGTGCACATTATCATGGTGGTGATCCCAATTTTTCATGGTGATAAAACCAATGCAGCATCTAAACTCAACTCAAATAGTCAAACTAAAGTGTCAACTGAAGAGAATATTCTCCAGGTGGAATATTCTCTCCAAAAAAATAGGAGACTGGATAAATGAATAATAATGACTAATAAACAGGGGAAAACCTTAGGAAAAATAAATCATAGGTGTGTGTGAAGTAACTCCAACATTGACATGGTCCAATCGAATCTCAAATCCTCAATAGATTGCTTGTCACCAAGACAAATTTATGATTTCAGAAAATTTAATGTTGGAAGGTCATGTCTTGGAATCCAACATTCTCATGGTGATGGGCTCTGTTGGAGGACATTTTGGAGGTGATACTTCAGCCTATAACATACTCAAGGAGGGCTACTATTGTCATATCCCCTTCAAATATTCACATGCATATGCTCTAAAATGCCAATAATGTCAGAAAGTACCCGGAAGAGAAAAGAAACACACCTTCCTGCTCTAGCTAGTTACTATTGAACGCCCATTCCAACAATGGGGTTTGGATGTGATAGGAAAAATTAACCCCAATTCCTCTAAATTGCATAAGTACATCATTACAACAATGAACTATTTCACCAGGTGGACTGAAGCAATCCCTTTGAAGATCGTCAATGAAGACCAGGTGATATAATTCCTCTAATCTCATATCATTACTATGTTTGTTGTACCTCAATATTTGGTTTTTGATAATGCTAAATATTTCTCCTCTTTGAAATTAACTGAATATGCATTGGAACGAAACATTAAAACCAAGTATTCAACTAATTATTATCCACAAGGGAATGGGATAGCATAATCAACTAATAATAATCTAATAAATATCTTAAAAAGAATGGTTAAGGATCACCAAAGAAACTGACATCTAGCTCTACCAAACGCCCTATGGGCTCATAGAGTCACACCAAAATCCTCCCTTAGAAATTCTCCCTTTTTTTGGTCTACGAACAAGAGGAAACCCTACCTACTCATACCTTCTTTCCTTCACTACAACTTTCCAAATCTCTTCAAGTTGAAGAATTCCTAGTAATACAACAAAGGTTAAATATGCTCCTCAAATTTGAAGAAGATGGAGAAAATGCCAAAAGGAACCTAATGCAACATCAAGAAATAATAAAGAGATGGCTTGATAAATAATCTGTAGGAAAAAAATATTTTCAAGAGGGGGATATTGTCCTCAAGTGGGAGGCATACCAAATTCCATAAACTATGGCTAGATTGGACCAGGAACCTTTAAACTCAGGACATTGGAGGGATACGAGGAGGATCTCCCTATCAATGGAAAAGTGCTTAAACAATACTTCTCCTAATCACCCCAGGTGATGTAGCTATGTACATATTAGATTCACTTCTTCTTTGTTTGTAAATATTTTTTGATTTCCTTTCCTTGCTTTAACATGTTGTATTTACTTTAATGCTATAATAAAGCCTCTGCTAACGTGTTCCAAATTTGGTTTATTAGAGTTTGTGTTACAATATAAGCACTCATTTTGCATAAGGATGACTATTCAAGTGACTTGGTAAAGATGAAACACCTTGCATATGGAATAGAAGAAAACAAGTTATAAATTATGGTCACATTGACTGGAAAGAGTTCATGATTCTTTGTTATCAGGAGAGCCTCAGATTATGTTTTAAATAAGTTCAAATGCTTAAAATTGGAAGGAGATTTGTTATATGTGTGATGACTCTCACTGTCGACTCACTAAGTCATAAATAGGAACATGCACTGGCCACTGATGTCTTAAGGATAACTCTTATGAGTCTTCCCTATTCCCGACCAAATCAATGAAGATTTGTTTGGAGAGGACCCATGAAGTTGAAATAAATATTGAGACCTACATATCAAAGAAAATATTGTATCACCCTGCTTCCCTAGCACCCATTATGCAAAAATGCTACATAAATTACAAATCAAAAGGGTGAAATATACAGTCTAAATAAATGGGAAGTTGAAAGTAGTAATAATTGTGTGGGAAGTACAAGTAAACTGGTCGGGGCTATGGATGCTCACTGGAAGTGGGGCCATTTTTATATGATACAAAGACAACTTCATCGAGTTTATGGACGCTCTTTGGCAACGAAGAAATCTTAGGGAAAAAGAGACGAGGAACACACATCATTATATAAACATTCAAGAACATGATTATATGGTGTCTCAATCCTCACAAATGTATAAACAGAGTTCCTCCCTTAATTATCTCATTGGTATTATCATGAAGATCATCAAGGATGGTACTTCGTTCTCATCCTTCAGAAAGAGAAAGTGTTGTGGCTTCCATAGTATAGATACACCTATCAAATTTTCTGAAATTATATAGTTAAAGATTCACAGTCTGAAGGTAAATATGGAACAAAGATAACTAGTTCTTCCAGCAAGTCGCCATTTGTTGTGACATACACAACAACCCATTAAATCTTGAGTTTTAGTGGGTACCCACACTACGAAAATTTTGCAAGGTAGTAATATTGTTACCCTAATTGTTATTTACTTATGAGATTGATGTTTGTATGCATATGCCAAAATGAATTTTTTGCATAATCTACCAATTGCTACTCAAATCCATCATAATATACTATTTTTGCAATTTCCACCCACTACTTTGGAACCTATTTGAAATTGAAACCACCTACAACTACTTGGCCCCTCAAATCCTTACTCTTATGATCTCAATTAATATCGTCGGCTCTTGGATCCCGACATTCTAATGTTCTCAAGTGTAAAATTCTCGATGACATCGCCTTAAAAATGTCGTCATCAATTAATTGCTTTAGGAGATTGTTCATTGTAAGTTAAATTTTATCCCGACGATGATATCGGTGACATGGTTGTTTATATTTATGTCACCAAGGGGTTAGTCCTAGTATTGTATGAATTCAATATGGGCCCCATTTCTCCCCAATACCTTAATGCATTCTAATACCATTTCAGCTATGTAGCCTCCAAGTTATATCCATATGACCTCAATCACAGATCCTCGACGCTTGGCCTCCAACTCTTCATTGTTTTCAAATATAAATTTTCGATGATGACACCCTTACAACGTCGTTTCCGGTGAATCACTATGGAAAGAAATCCTTCATGGATTTTTTTTCAAATCCGACAACAATATTTGTATTTCAAGAGCCACTTCATTACACACATGGTCAACAATGATTGGTTTCAAATTTACCCAAGTTAAAATATGTGCTATGTTCCAACTAGACCCAATCCTTTTGTTGTCCCACATTATGACACTTATATAACTTTCATGGGACTTTATGCTAACACATGGTGATTTTCCTTTGGCTCACGCATTTTGCCGAAATATTTCGTCTTCAGAGAACAACATGAGTTTACCCTTGTTCTCTCTATGGACACTGCCGACAATAATATTGCTCGAAAAAAATCACCGATGATATAACCATGGAACCATTAGACTACCCAGATCAATCCAGCACCCAACCACTACATCTCAACCGTTAAAATTTGCCTCTTTCTTTGACCTTACACGTAAAATGAAAGAGAAAGGTTTTTCCTAAATGGTCGAATTGTAGAGCCTGTAATCTCGTCGAAATCCTTCACCACTCTCTTTGAAAATATTTGATAATGAAAACATGTTTTCGTCGAAAAATTACCTTGCCACCATTACTGACTAAGCCTTGTGTTATTTTTCACCGACAACGATATCAACACAACCCTCTGCTTACTAACTCCACCTTATCGACGACACAACAACGATCATAACTACTGAGCTATATAAGAGAAAATATTTATGGCTCATCGTACAACTCTAACTAAGTCAAAGATGTAACACGTTTTGCATTAATTTCATAGGATTTGGGTAAATTGGGGAATATTATAACCATTCTTAGAAGTAATCGAACTTAATTGACTATAATAACGTGAGAAATGCATCAACAATGTTGCTGCAAAAGCCGGGTAATTTGTGCTTTGGGTTATAGTCTTTGAAGTAGCGGGTAAGTATTTTTCATATTATTATTAGGTATCACTACTCTCTATAACAGTTTGATACTGAATTAATTTCATTTGATGTCATGAATTGAACATGTAACAAAATTTCTTGGATGCAGACCAGAAAGGGTAAAGACCAAATAATTATCATTATCGCTCATGTTCATGGACTAGACTCTCTCAATATTTTCGACACAAATAGAAATGATGGAAGAGAGTGTCACCCCAACTAATATGAAATTCAATAAATTTTTTAGAATGAGGATTTCCCGTCTGATGATGAAGACATCGATGAGTACCGAAAAATCGACATTCACACAGTGGTTTCTCGCCCAGGACTTTTCCCCTACAATGATGTTGCAAAATAGTGTTTTTCACATATACAAAATGATACAAGGTTGATAGTAAATGCTTCAAGTGTTTTGATTTCATCTCTCAATACGAAAGACATCAAGGTTCAGTATAAAACCCTAGAACCCATTGTTGCACTTGATGAATCATTTTTGGAAAAATTTGGGGTCGATGACAATGACTTTGAAACTCTAATGGAAGACTAGTTCATTGATGAAGAATGACCATTGAATAAAGGAGAGAGATAAGTCCCAACGTAGTATCTGAAAGATGGATACAATATATTAAATGAAATGATCTTCACACTCTATGGTGAGGATACAACACCCACTTTTGGATGGAATGGTTCTCGATAGCCGAAGAGTTGCTAGAACAATTTAGGATGGGAAACAGGAAGACATGGGAAAAGTAGGGTCAGATCATACAATGATAGAATATGTCGAGACCAGAAGGAATATGAGCATGAAGGCTATTGAAGCCACAAAATAAATTGATCAAGAAATACTCAATAAAAGAATAGTGAAACCAAATCAAGTGATCCTGTTAATTGAAAATGTCATACAGCAAATGAAGAAACTGTTAAGGGAAAAATTCATAAGTCTAATTTGTGACAGGGAATTGGAACTTGAAAATATTTGGTTAAACAAAGTAGATTCCATCCTCAAGTACTTCACATTGTGGAGGATCTTCATCAAAAAAATGCAACTGCCAAAATCCACTTGATTATTGTCACTGAACATTGCATCATAATTATTTTTGTAATCATTGTAATATCCCAATCGAGAATGAGAACCAAAGAGTCATAATTGTTCGTTAATCATTTTACAATTAAAGAATTCAAACCGTATCTCTTCATATTTTGTAAATGAGATGAATGCAAAAAAATCAAGGACTTTTGCACTTTGTATTGCAAGTTGTACTATTATTCCTAATCATAAAGAGCAAGAGGCATTTTCTAGAACTGTGATTGTGGTGAATGTATTTTAGACTATTCTTAATGTATTTGTTTTAATTTGAGTACCGCGTGTTCATGTGTATGAATTTTTTCTGCAATGTTCTCGTATGCTCAGGTTGTCACAATTTCATTTATTGAATGTGGTTATAATATTGTTGTATTCGATAAAAATGAATTTCTATTGTCTTCTTAATGATATTATTATGCTTACAAACCATTTGAATTAATGAACTATTTCTAATTCAAAAGGATATCATTCTTCATTGTATTCAATCTCCTTTAGTTAGCTCCTGATCGGGATAGGATTAGTGTAGTTTAGGATTGCATCTTAAAATAGCTATAGGTAGCATCATTCTAGTTTTTTTAGATTTTAATTCATCTGAGAACCTTCGGTTCTCACATTCATATTTAGATAGTATATTTAGTTTGGAAACCAAACCAATATACTGGTCGGAAACGCAATCCCAAACGAGAGTGAGTCTAATTGGGACTTGTCATCAAGCGTTCTCCCTTACATGATTGAACATGCCTTTTAGACCCATCAACACCCCCCTCCTTATTCCTCATGAAGATTATCTCTTAGAATATATGCAGCCTCAACAGTAGGAGCAAACAAATATTCCTCTGAAACCGAATATTGGAATAGAATCCAAACATTCTATTCTTATAAGAAACCAAATGTGTAGGCGAGGAAATTGAATCCATTATTGCCTGATGCTGGAGGAAATACAATTTAATAAGCACTAACTCTAGAGGCTGGGTCAGTGGGTAGTGTAAACTCTAGAACCCGACTTCTATCACCCTTGACAATTTTTTCTCCACCAAATGGACCATTTCATCTAGATACAGAATAATTGTCTTAGATAAGGAGGGATATATCATAAACATTTATGGTTTATCCACCTTAGCAGAGAAGCCGACCTTTTTGGAAAATCTAGGAAGCCTAAAGGAAATAGTTCAAAATAACAAATGGATTCTAGGAGGAGACTTTAACATTATTCTCGCCCTAACAGAGAAAAGGGGTGGCATCTGTAGACTAGATATTGATAGTGAAGGTCTGCAAAACATCATAGAGTCCCTTTTACTAGTAGATATAGAGAATATAAATGTTGAATTCACATGGTCCATTCGATTTTCAGGTCCTTGATAGATTGTTTGTCTCCTAGACATATTTCTGATTTCAGAAAATTTAATGCTGTAAGGTCATTTCTTGGAATCAAACATTCTCATGGTGATGGGCTCAAATCACTGGCCCATATAGCTCTGGATGGACATAGCAAACATCCCCAAAAGAAATCCCTTCAGATTCAAAAACTTCTGGATTTTTCATTTGGATTTCCAATAGAATGCACCCAAATGGTGGGCAAAAGAGGGTATCTCACATGGAACCCTAATGTACAAATTCCAACAAAAGTTGAAAAACTTCAATTTGAAGCTCAAGGAATAGAACTTTTATCACACAATTTGTACTTGTCCAAGCCCAAGACAAGTAAATCAAATCTTGTGTAACTACACGACAACCCACCAATATCACCTTAGTAGAAAATCCCCACATTTGTATGTATGCCAAAGCCCCAACACAAGTCTCCATAACTGTGCAACTACAGGATAACCTACCATTGTCACCTTAGTATGAATCCCCACGTTTTAGGGATATATGAGGTCCAGCCCAAGGGAAGCATTCCTGGTAACCTCAAGGGATCAGATAGTAAGGATATGGCCAATTTTGGAGATCCCTCTCAATGGCTACCTAAGTCAAAGGTCTATGTTTGTGAAATTGAGGAAGAAAAGGTGTTTTGGGTACTTGCCCGGAACAAGAAAAATTGTGACATATATTTAGTGATTTCCAAGTGCAAGTAAGCAATATAAACCTCAAAAGACAATAGACAACATAAATATATCATGGATGAAGTAAAATTGCAGCAAAATGATGGTTTATAACAACCAATAGTATTTTGTAACAACCACAATAAATTTAACTTAGAATTGCAAGAAAATATAGTGAAAATCTACCATTCATCAAGTAGATCATTTGGCACTTATCCCAAAAAAATTATGAGTATGTTAGCTAGTAATTAGAGTGATTTATTCAACAAATTACAGTAGTTAGGATCATTGTAGCAAAGATTTGCAAAAACAACAATCAAGTTATTGAATTTAGCTCATCTAGGGTTAGGAAAGGTTAGTAAAAGCCTTGGATAATGAAGTTTGAGAGTTGTTTGACCAATTCCTTCATAAGAGAGCAAGTAAACTAGTGTCTTTCGGGCTATGGAGTCAATTAAAATAATAATATAACTTGGAGAATTAAATTATGATAGCAATGTTCTAAGGATTATGAGATGAAGTTGAGGAGCTAGCATCTTAGGGCCTCAAACTTCAAGTCTCAAAAGATGAATTTGCTAGAGATCAAGCTCTTTTGGGCTCTAGATAATTCTACCTTTTCCTTATAATCGTGAAAAATATAGCAACGAGTTTCTAGAACAAGACTTATAAGGTGCTAACACTTTAGGGATTTAGAAGCCTACTCTAGACAAGATTCTCTTAACAATTTAATAAGTAGAATTATCTAGAGAGAGGAGGAAACACCTTATGCTCCTCTCCTAGAGTTTTAAGCAATAAGTATCAAAATCTTCAATATGAACAAGAAAAATTTACCATAAACATTCAATGCACGAAATGAAAATGCAGATTTTACTTACTTCACCAAGAATAATCAAGCATAAAACATAGTTTGCAGAAAATTACACCATAAATCAACCAAGAAACATCCAAAACATGTCCTCCAAGGGGTTCACACTAGTAAAAGAGACCAATAGCTCTAAGATAGCGAAAATTTCAATCGTAATCCTCTTGTGAGAGGAAGAGTTAGGATGAAAAATGAATGGTGGCTAGCCATACTTATATGGGAAATCGTAGCCACCATTAGACTTAACTGAAAATTCATGTCTTTTCAATAATTGAGCCTACTTCTTAATTTTCTCATTCAAATTATACAAAATTCATTTTTTACAAAAATAAAACCCTAAAGGGTGATGCCATCCCCTTTTGGGGTGACATTGAGCTCCAAAAGTGAAAGGATGAGGTGAAAAGGTGCAATGTTAGACCTCCAAAGTTACATCATCATGCCACACATGCCAATTGTCAATTCAAATCCTCCATCATCAAAGCCTCAAGCCCTAAGTGACGTCATGGGCTAGTAGGGTGATGTCCAAACCTCCAAAGGCCAAAGTCTAGGTGGAGAGAGGTGGTAGCTCGTCTCCTAGCCATGACAGAGTGCCTCCAAAGGAAACGGCCTCCTTCTTCATTATGCAATTAGTGATCACAAGCATGCCCTGGACATGGGGTTTCTACATCCATCCTCGGTCTCCAAATCCCCCATGAAGGTATGAACAAAGTCATCTCCTCATGAATACATGTCCACTAGGAAAGGTCCTACAAATACCAACAAATGTTCCCTCCAAGGGTGCATAAGTCACAAGAATCATGCCAAGTAAGACACGTCTAATAATGGAACCACCCAAACATGCGCACCAAACCCTCCCCTTTCAAATTAAACAAATTCTCAAAGACTTTATATGATTTGTCATATTTAGGTTTGGGATGGGTGTCAAGGCATCCTATTGGGCCAATCAATCCCCAAGTCAAAGTCATTTCCCAAGGGAAACCTATCTAATTCATGTGTGAGTGTGATGTGGAGTGGGGAGAGACTTCTTGGCATGGGGTTCATGACATACAAGAGTTCACATTGTCTCATTTATGGGTGCCTTTGTAGAGGGTGTGTTTCCCTTCATATGTGATGCAACATTTTTCCAAGTCCATTTTTCATTAACTTATTACAGTGTTTCCAAGTGGAAGACAATAAGGGGAACTAAAAAGGAAATGCATATCCCACATACGCTCTACCTTGGCCATCATTTTTTTCCAAGTTGAAGACAATAAGGGGCACTAAAAAGGAAATGCATTTCCCACATACCCTCTACCTTGGTTTGCATGATTGATTGGTTAGTTATTTGTTTTATGGGTCCCTCATTTTTTTGAGAAGTGTTTCATTGTTCTTGGGATCCCAAGGCGAGCATATGGAAGGTTTATGATTGGATTTTATCTTTTTCCAGCTACATTCCCCTTTGGGAATTCAACCCCTTCTTCTCATGAAATGAGGTATAGTCCCTTCTTGGGTCAGTGAACCTGAAAACCCAAAAGAAATGGAAGAATTATGGAAAGTTATAAGTATTATTGGGAATGGTACAATGAATCTTCAAGGAACCCCCTAGTAGCACCCCATTCCTGAGGGTGATAAACTTACTAGGATGTGATGACACCCACCAAGGTTAAATAAGGAAAAGGGTATAATTTCCAAGCAAACATCCTCTAATCAAGAAAGGATTATTTGCAACATATTCAAATGCTTCAATTATTAAAGTTACACTTACCATGAAACCAGACTTATTACCTCGTGAAGCAAGACTTGTTTTCCTCTAGGGCTAGGTTGTTGTGATGGATGTTGCTTTGTTGTTGGTGATGTATGGAGATGCATCAATGAATATAAGGGGCCTTGTGGGGATATTCAAGTTGATATAGCTCTCGATACTCCATGTTTTCTACCTATGGGCCTTGAGACATGATCTCCTTAGTTACCTGTGATAACATTTTGGCATTGTTTCCACGGAGAATCGAGCCATTTTTCCCCAGTGACACATGTTTTGTGAGATTTTCCCGAAGCCCTTATCTTACAGGATTACCTGACGACTCCATTGAGGGTGATTCCCTCGCTTCCTTTGATGATGCTAGAAGGATTATATGGGGACTCCATTGGTGACAACCCATACCAAACATCATTGTAATAGAAAACCATGGCTCCTCCATGGGATCCAAGTAATATTTTGTAACCCTTGGACATGAGTGAGATCCTAGGGTATCCTCGACAAATGCTTCCTTAGCACACAAAGTCATGGTTGCCCAAGTTTTCCGGTAATGATGAGACTATTGTTAAGGAACACATGAGTATTTTCTAGGCCTTCTTTCAATTTTTTCTCGTGGATGAAGACGGTTAAGATTTGGTGATGAAACCTTTTGCAATCACTTTTCATGGTGATGCTATAATATGATTTAATGGTCTCCCTAACAAAGTATCAAGAGCATGGCCTAATTTGAAGAGATCTTTCTCGATAGGTGGAGCACTGAAGAAGACCCTGATATGATCTATGACATGGATGAGGAAGATGTTGGAATGTTGTTCAATACTAAGAGGGGGGGTGAATCAGTATTTCTTCTTTTTCTCAAATTAAATTAATTATTTATTAATTTATAACAATTTATCAACAAGAATGCACATAACTTTGAATTTTAAAAGTAACATTTATAAAAATTATATTTCATTTACAAGTTACAGTTTGTAAGTGGCACCAATCTCTCTTCTTTTGAGCACCAACTCAAGGAGACACCAATCCCTTATTTTCCAAGCACCAACTCCCTGTAGATTAGGATCCAACCTGTAGAGAACTCTAATCCTCTTGTTTTCAAGAACCAACTTGAGGAAGAACCAACTCCCTATTTCAGGATTCAACCTATAGAGGAATTGAATCCTCCCTTGCTCATCCCTTCCACCCTCACTTCATTTGAATGTTTTAGGTTCTTCCTTAGACTCTTTATGTGTTTTAGATCTTCTAAATTAGACCACATAGACATTTTTCAATCATCATATATTTATGTTTAAATAATATTCCAATAGGTGTATGATATTTGAATCATTGTGTCTCTTTTAAAAAGAGCATTGATTCATTGTGCCTCTTCATAAACTTAATATTATTATTTAGGGACAAATTAATTTTATTATTTTACAAAACCTTGTTTAATTACAGTTTTGAACCCTTCTTTTCCTTGTCTGAATAGGTCTCTTAGTATTTGATAGATTGACCCCTTTTATTTCGATCTCACACTTCTTCGTTGTATTTCTCGATTCTTTAATAGACAAATTTCAAACTTTTTAATGCTCACTGGTACATTGCCTGTGTTGTTTAGATGGAGGGGTGCTAATCTCATGGCCCCTTTTTCATAGAACCAAAGTGTTGTGACCAACATATAAACAAAGAATGCACAAGGCATGTTTTATGTTTTTATCCCGTAGGCACTTTTTCTATTTACCAAGTGACCTTACCTTGTAATCAGGTGCTATTAGCATTTTAAGCCTTCATTGTCTCATGTTTTCCATATAACCCTGGTCTGTGACCAAGAGAAACCATGCATAGGTCTTATCTTGCCATTAATTAGATCGACAGTTGGGATATGATCAAGTGTTGAGTGGACAAACTTGGCTTATCTAGGAGCTTTAGACATATCCATGATATGGATTTAATCAACCATCGAGTGGATGGTTAGGGGACTCGCAGACTTGCGGACTCACATGTCCTCGCAGGTGTCATCAAAATGCATGCCTAACTTTCGCTACCTCTATAATGAACCTATACTTAGAAAAAATTTAAGCAATTATTCTCGGGTTCGCAAACTCGCAGACTCATATGTCTTCTCGGATGTCATCAAAATGCACGCCCAACTTCCGCTACCTCCATAATGAACCATACTTAGAAATTTTTAAGTGATTATTTATATGAGTCCAACCGATAGAATATGATACTTAGCCATTTTTGGGGGTGCTCGGTGGACTCACGAAAAAATATCTGAGTCGTTGGTTCGTGGTTTCATTTTGATCCAGTGATTAGCATTTTTCTTCATTCTTATCATCTGATTGTGCTCTTATTTTGATCCAATGATCAACATTGTTCTTTGTTTATTACTATCTGATCATGTTTTTATTTTGGTCCAATGATCAACATTGTTCTGCGTTCTTTACTTTTTATTACTGCAAATTTCACACTTATAATGATCAGAGCATCGATCATTATAATAAACAAAGAATAGAGTCTAGAGTATATTTGAAACATGTTCCTTTTGATCTTTGTTCATATATAATTATTGTATTTTATTTGAGCACCAGATTTTGATCTTGTTTTAATTTTATTTTTATGGGACAACTTCACCCTTGTATGTCTTAGAATAAAAAACCATATTCTTAGTCTTCTCATTACTCCACCTGTTTCATCAGAGTTTAATGTTTTTGCAAATCTCTCTTGCAACTGGTATAGCACGGTACTTGTCTAGATGATAAATCCATATTAACCCATGTTGGCATCAATGACAACATAACACCATGTCCAACATTCTCCCCCTTTGGCATTGATGGAAACAAAGTAAAAATTCTATATTTTAGTTGAGTTTTACTGTTTATTCTCCCTCTATGACAGCAATGACAGAAATGAAATTTTTATACTCCCCCTGAGGTTATACTTTTCCTGTCCATGTACTCTTTTTTTTATGAATATTGTGCAATTTTAAGTAGATATGGAGATTACCCCCAATTTTTGTCTAAGGTAATCAAAAGTAATAATGGGTAAAGGTTTTGTGAATATATCTGCAATCTGTTCTTTAGTAGACACATATTCCACTTTAACAACTTTTTGAGAAACTTGTTCCCTTAAGAAATGAAATTTGATTGGGATATGCTTGGTTTTTGAGTGCATGACAAGATATTTAGAAAGGTTTATGGCACTGGTATTGTCACAATTAAGAAGAATTGGATCATCATATTTTACTTGTAAGTCTTCTAGAGTTTGTTTCATCCAAATTACTTGAGTGCATTAGGAGGTAGCAACAATATATTCATCTTTTATTTAGCCATGATACAAGACATTTTCCTAGGGAAAATGCTCCTCCACTAGTGCTCTTTATGTCATCCACACTTCCAGCCCAGTCTCCATCAGTATATGTAGTTAATGTGAAGTATTTTTTTTTTGGATACCATAATCCAAAATCTAAGGTGCCTTTGAAATATCTAAAAATCCTTTTAACTGCCTTCATGTGAGTCTCTTTAGGTGCATATTGAAATATGGCCACTAATCCTACAACTTGCATGATATATGGCCTTGTTGTTGTTGCATATAATATGATACCAATCATTGATCTATAGATGGTTTGGTTTACATTTAGTGATTCATCATCTTTTCTTAGATTTCATCCTATAATCATAGGAGTGCTCATAGGTTTGCAATCTTCCATTTGAAATTTCAACATTTCTTTAATATATTTTGTGTAATGTCCCCATTTTGGGACATTATAACTTTACAGAGTGTTATGCCTACCAGAGTAGCCAAATAGGGGTGACATAGAGTTCGGGAGATATTGAGGGGTTTTATTGGGCCCAACTTGCATCGTTCATCATTAGGATCCATTCTGCACAGCTTAGTTTTGGTTTCATTGCATTCCGATGATTTCCGTAATTTTGAGTTATTATGGGTCATATCTTAATTAATTTCACTAAGAAGGTCATAATGGGCATATTACTTGGAGAAACCTCTTAGTGTAATAGCTCATTGGAATCAGGAAGAAGAGCACTACGGGATAAGATGATGAGAAGTGAATTTCAGTGGCCGGAGAAGCCATAAGGATGGATAAATCACTTTTTAGAGGTAAAATGATTAATTAATTAATTAATTAAGTGATTTAATCAAGGAATAATAAAATAAAGTAAAATTCACTTCAAGGGAAAAGGTCAAAAACGAATTAGGGTTTCAGCATTGAATTAGGGTTTTGGAAAGCTATAAGAGAAGAGTCGACGACCTAATTCATCATTATGCAGATTATGACTTGTCATTGACGAGAAGAGGCGCATCTTAGGAGAGATAGTTCAGTGGATTCCAGAAGGAAGACACCAGTTGGTTGATTTCGGTGTTGAGAGACACACCCTATTCACCGAGAAGATCATTCAAGTCTTCCATCATACTTCAGCAGCACTTACACAGTGTTCAACAGCAAGGGCGCATTGATCCAGAGTGAGGGCGCAACTTCTAAGAGGGTTTTTAGTCGACTTATCCGATCAAAGAGAGAATTCTGAGATTTCCCTCTAACCCATTTGAGAGGAGGGAAAGGCACATCTTTTTCCTGGTTCCTCATCAAATTCCGATAGAGGAATCAATTGGGATGCATTTTCAAGACTTGGACATGCGACACTTTTGGTGGGCACATTTGGGGTTCCAGAGCGAGCATCAAACCAGATTCAGGGAAACCCTTCTAACCCATTTCGAAATAGAACAAGACGGTTGTTTTGAGACATATCTCATTCGATTTGGACGATGGAATCACTACGACGCATTTTTCCATAAGAAGAGGGGTGCATTCCCCCAGGGGTATCCATCTGGGGTCTAGATTCATCAGCAGAGGGATCCAACAAATACCAGTACTGAGGACTAGAGAAGGGCGCGTCATTTGGGACAGTTTCCAGGCCATTCCGAGAAGTATATCTCCCAGGGCGAACTTTCCAGACTTCCAGCAGTTACCGTTAGAGCTGTCATAGTCCCAGCGTATCCATTGATTCCGCAGTGCTCCCATTTTCTAGATATTATATTTTTGTTGCTTATTTGTATTCTAGCTAAGATCCTTTGTCTGTTTATCTAGTTGAGTATTTTCAGTTTATTCAGCTGCATTCAGCCATTTTGTAATCCACAGAGATACCATAATACAAACTTTGCAGTCCTTTGTCGCATTTATTATTTGTATGATCATGTATATGTTGTAAACCATTGATCCTACACACACATTAGCAGCATTTCCTATACTAGCCAAGTCAGGAACATTACAGTGGTATCAGAGCTAGTTTTCCTGCCAGCCTAAGGGGAAAATCAGATAAGGATCTAGATACATCATTACCAGCGAGTGGATTGACAGGAGCACAGATGGAGACTACACCCATTAGATGCAGGGAGCGTTGCTATAGTTGCAAAGTGCCTTGGAATCCAAATCACAGATGTAGGGGTAAAGGGAAGGTGCACATTGTTGAGGTGCACTATGACAGTGAGGATGAGGAGATGCATGTGAAACCAACCATAGATGCCTATTTGGAGCAGTCTGATAAGGCTAGTGACTCTTGCGCATCTGAGGGACAGTTGTATGGACAGGATGATAGTGCATGTCCTTCATCTTTCCCATCAGGTAATGTTGAGGATTCAACACTTCAACATAGTGGTGACACTTGTGAGGATTCATATGCATTGGCACTTAGACATGATGATATTAGGAGGTTGGATGACCTACCAGTGGGTGTAGACATGGTTTCCAGGAAGTCATGTATGGATAATGATGAGCTTCCTATGATGAGTGAGCCACATTTTTCATCTTCTCAGTCACCTATGCTAGCCACGACACATGAGGATATCATTGGCATTCCTGATATGGTAGAGGAGCCTTGTGTGGGGATTGTACACAAGGAACATATGGATCTGCAGACCCAGGAGGAGAGGTATGGCTTGGAGATAGTTGACCTTACACATACCTATCAGTATGATGAGAGTGAATCACCACTCTTGGAGATTCCATTGATGGACCAGGTTGTGGAGACCGACAGCTTGTTGGGACACTTACTCCCAGGATCGATCTACAGTGATGAGGAT
>JASDQU010205373.1:8644-27489 GCA_032191745.1 Picea mariana
GGAATTTAAAGCATTCCATTCCTATCATACAAATCTCTTTGCTCATATTGTTCATAATCCACAACTAGAGAATTTCTCCAATAGCAGGTCAATTGTTATTGGTTGCGAGTTCATGGAGAAAGTAATAGTGAAAGAAGAGAATTGATTAGTGTTAAGGTTATTTATCTATTATGACGAGGCTTCAAAGAAGTAGGTTAAAGCAAGTGTGAGGTAATGCATATGGTATATCTTTTTGGGATTGTTTCATCACAAAGGTTGAATCTATCCATGAAAAAGAATGATCTTCTCCGAGAGAGTGCATTTGTTGTGGAAGGATTCCATTTTCCATTCATGGGTACTAATCTAGTTGTTGGCAAAGACAATGTTACTACACTATTGGTCTCCTTTGTAGTTTGTAGGTCAACTCCAACTTTACTTTGAATTTGGAGTGAATGTGTTCTATTTAAATACAATCTCAAATTTTATTTAGATGTGAGGGAGACCTATGCACCATTGTTTGGGGTAATGTACCCTAGAGAGGATCAAATAGAGCCTAGAAATATTTTGTAGAGGCCATGGGCTTGCATAAACTCAATAGAGGTCAACAAGAAGGGTGATAAACGTCATGCCAATACAACTATACCATATTATTTCATGAAGAAAGAAATAGAGGGAAACATGGAGGAAAGTACATGCAAGAGTTCAGTCAATGTTAGGTGCCCACTAATTTCAAGCCTTGCAGTTCGGTTCATTTGAGAATTGAATGCATGCACTTGCTCACATGTTTTCCCAGAGTTGTGACATCCCAACTTTACTCCTGCCCCTTAAGATTGGAAATATGATTCTTCTTGAAAGATTCAATAGAAACGAGCTTAATATTAATCAACATCAAGGAGGTATGTATATGCAAGGAGATTAATCTTCAAGAAAGTGACAATACAAAGTTGGGAATTTCTGCAGAGGTGTTGGCATATTTATCAAAAAAAATTATTGATGAAATTGGTTGTCTACTCTTGGATTAAGACTAGTTACAACTGGGTAAAGGGAAAGAACTCGATATTTTAGATGACACAAGTTATAAAATTGATAGTCTGTTTGAGAACTTAGAATATAAAATTGATGATTTCTAGAAAGAACTACAGTCACTTGCAGATGTGAAAAAGGTGGCCAGACAAGGTGGAAAGGATGAGTTAAAATTTATGATGGACAGTACAATAGATTTGGAGGATGCTACTAATAAAACATGATATTTCCTTCTCCAGAACATGGAGAAATTAGATGAGAGTAAAATAGGATACTTTGTCAAGGTTTCAAAAAGTAATAAACCTAACCATGTCACTTTTTTGGGTCTTCTTTCTGATGTAGCCACGCAAGGCTAGTGGACCAAAGTTAGTGTTACTTTATTCCATAATTTGGGATCATGGTATCGAACCAAAAAATTATCACTATGCTCATTGGGTAGATATTCTTGGTCATGTTGGGCATCTAAATGAGGATAAAAGCATTCTCAATGGAAGGAAATGTAAGCCGAATGCTTTGGTGCGGTGCACTATGTTTAGTGTTTGCAGAATTCACAGAAATATGCAGATTGGAAAGAAGACAATTGAGCATGTTCTTGAGTTCAAATCAAAGTGATGGAAAAAAAAATCATCTCTCAGTTGGCGGTCAAGTGCCATAGAGCTTAAAGTTCCAGTTTTGGGTTTCTAGAAATTTCAATACCAACTAAAGGGGAGATTTTCAACTTTAAACTATTTGTTGAACTTTTTATCGAATTTTACATGAATTGGTTGGTTGCATGTACTAATTCTCTTATTCATGTGTTTTAATTATAGGAATTATGATGACTATGTCAGTTTTGGATAGGAAGAAGTTGGAGCACAAGGGTGATTTCTAGGTTCAGTGGGTGCCCATATTGGACATGAAGACCCAAATTTTTTTTGCAGAATTTTGAAGAACTTTGTTTGTACATAGTCTATAGATGCACCGAGGACAACACATAAATAAGGGGGAGGGGAATGTAATGCCCCATATAGACCCATTTGTTGTAAATATATTGTATATGTGATACTTAGGATGATGAGCCGGTATGTTTGGGTCATATTACCTGTAAAGATGATCAAAAGCTAGAGGGATTGTATTATAAAGTGTACATATAAACTAATTAATAAAATAACACCATGACTGTAGACCAATGGACAAAAAGAGAATGGGGGGATAAGAATCCATGAGTGGGAAAGGGGGATAAGGGATAGGCAAAGGGAGATTAAGCCAAGGAGGCTAAGAAAACATAGTATAATAACTCCCTAAGCCTTTATGTTATTATATTATATAATAATATAATATAAAGGGGAACATGCATATTTAAAAAGGGGGGGAATTTGATTTATTTATTCATTCTATTCATTTCCTCTAGAGAAGGTTGGCTAGAGGATTTTCTTTGGAGAAAGATTGTGACTCAGACTACAGAGTTTCCCCATGGATCCTTAGTGGACTCGATTGTGTGTACACTTCTCCTTGGGTTGCCTTGGAAAATGTTGGAGCCCTGGAGGGAGAAGTGTGGGGATATGTTCCCTGGTATGAGGCATGGAGGGTACCTGGAGACCTATGAGGGAAGTTGGAACTCCTGGAGCCATAGTTCTATGATATTTCCTGTCCAGCCTGTGTTGGAGCTCTGGAAAGGTAGTGGTGCAACTCAAGGGCCCACGGTGCAAAGAAGGGGGCATACTACCTTGGGTTTTGCAGGCTAATGGGGATTGAATTATTGTAGGTTGGAGTGTTTTTGAGGTTTGGTACCTTGGCATATACCATATTTGGTGTTGATTGTGGACCTTATACAACTTAGGCATCATTTTTGCTTGGTGGAGTCATAGCCCCAACTTGGGGATGATCCGCTACTGATAGTTTATAAGAAGTGATATCTATGGTTGGCTAGAACATGGTAGGTCTATATCTGGTTGGTGTTTTCTTAAAATATAAGTACCATGTTTTCTTACATTATTATGTATTGATGTGTTAATTGTTAAATTCTTATATAATCTTTGGGTATTTTTAAATTTAATTACTATGCACAATTCTTCTTGTAAAACTATATAATGGAGAAGGGGATTTGATATGGTATTAGAGGTTGGTCATGCTTATGGTGAAATCAAAGGGAAATTGTGGAATTTTCTAGTACCCCACCATCCCAACAGGCATTGGGGTGGCCAAGTACACTACAAACTAGTGTCGAAATTTTACTTTGACTGTTTCGGTTGTAACTTTCTCATACGGGCTTCGTTTTACAAACACATTAGATCGTTGGAAAAATGTCTGCAATATATTTTTTTTAAGTTGTGGAGACAAAGTGTACTAAGGTACACTATGTTCTCGTGGATTTTGATTACCTAAAAATGTTATTTAGGGCCTCAAAACCTCCCCACAAGTTCATGACCTTCAAAAACCTAAAACAAATCATAGAAATTTGTCTATTTTATTGTCATAAAAACACTTTAAATATGATCCATCGATCTAAAAATCAAGTGAGATATCATCTATATAACTCTATCATCCATCGACCATCGACGTTCTCCTTTGGGAACACAGAATATTTTCCCAAAACTATCGACCTAATCATCATTCATTCACCCATTCCTTTTGCAGCTAATTCACAACATGAGGCTAAATCGACTGATATGAATATTGACTATTAACCATCGACCATTATCATTTAAGGATGAAACACCTTACCAATTCAGTCGACCCCCAAGCATTAACCATTGGTTTTCAACGATCCATGTTTGTTAACGAAAAAAAAATCCAAATCCTTCGATCTAACCATCGACCATCGACCATCGGTCATTTCTTGGTCAGGATGGAAAATTTTGATGTGGTATGACACGTGAATGTTGACATGTCATGACACATCATCTTGAGGTTTCGACTTGGTCAAAATGGTATGATGTGTGGATGTTGAGGTCTTATCACACTCTATTCTTCATTGGCCATCCATTTTTTTTCTTTGATGAACCAAAAACCTTGTGAATCATGTTGATACTTGACCATCGACCCATCGACCATCGAAAATTTCTATTGGTCAATCAACATATTCTTTTAAATCGGTCAACACCTGATCATCATCCCATCATCCATAAAAAATTTACATTGGTGACTAAAACACTTTACCAAATTCATCGCCTCGATCATCATCTGTCAACATATTCTCTTGGCCAACTCTAACACTTGGAAATTTTTTCTAAATCCCTTATGAATTTGGACTGTTGATCTACCATCAATAAATGATCCTGACAATTGATTTATCCAACTTCATTCAACTCTGTCGACACTTGACCATCGAACATCAGTCTTCAAAGACTTTTTTTGGTCGAGCCCAACTCTTCGCCAATCTCGTCGATCCAACCATCGACCACTAGTGAATTCTATTGGTGAACTTCAACACTTAAATAGTTTTTATCATATCCTAATTCAATCTAGGTCATCAATCTCCCAGCCAATATGATCTTGACATTTGATCGGCTCCAACCTCCCATGGGAGAAAAATTAATACAGATAATCAATATGTCTCATCTTCCTAAGTGGTGAAAAATGTATCTCGGTCATTGATTTTCTCAACCTTCTTAAACAAATAAATCCTTATCAATTTTAAATTTATCTCAATGAATCTAAGTCATTGATCTCGAGATCAAATGTGATCTCAGTTGTCAATTCACTGAACTATATCTAGTGCTACAAAAACCATTAAAACACAAAATCTAGCCTTCCAAGTCAAATTTAACTTTACAACGCTACAGATCGATGCCCCATATCATCACTGAGAGGGTTCTTAGGCAATTTTGACTCGAAATTTGCCTACAAATTTAGAGATTTCACTCTGATTTTTCTATTTTTCCTCCAAATTCGTCACAAACAAATATGTAATAGTGAATTTTAGCCAAATTTGCACTGTTTCTTGGCCCATACAGGTCTAAAGTTAAATCAAAATCTCTAATACCATTTTGTAATGTACCCAACACCCATGCTAAGTCTCGTCACTATGGAAAACAACTTCGCTTGCTAAAAATCAAATTAGAAACACCCCACACATATAACAGAAAACCATGGGGCCAACAAACCCATACAACTACAAAAAACATCATGTCTTTTTATCCATGCATATACAACATTTATAAATTCATGAATGCATGCAACCTAACAAAACATAACACAACATTAAGATAAAATTTACATAGTAGAATAACATAAGAACAGAATATAAAAATTTATCCGTTAATAATTAACCAGTTGGATACATATGAAGGATGAACCTCCTAAACATATACATTGTTGTTCATTTTCTCTCAACAACAAGCCACCCCCAATCTAAGGCTATGAGTCCATAAAGAGATCCAACCCACTAGATATTCACTCTCCACACACAACAACACAAGAACTAAGGTTCTACTTGTACAACAGTTCCAATCCTCCAACTCTCTCTTTTCCCCACAACCTGCACTACCCAAGTAATGTACCCCCTTCAATGTTCATAGTCCCTTGGGTTGTACCATCCATTTATCAGGGCCCCTAGTGCACTCAGTTAGCTAGGAATTTCTCATTTGGGGACTCTATGAACTATTAGTTACTTCAATATTTATCACAACAGCCTTAACAAGGCTCTTGATTCCTTTCATCAATAGGAAAAATGCACTATAGGCTTACAACCCATTTTTGTAGGCACACATGCCTCTTTTCCAACATTATCACATCCTAATAATGGATTCCTTCAAGAACATCATGGTTGGTGCTCTTCCCAACACTCAAATCTCCTCTTGTTTCCCAAAAGCTGCATGTAAAAAAATATCCCCCTTCTCCATATGAATTTCCTTTCTCCCTTGCTTGCTTGACTCTCACTCTTCCAAAAGATGATTGTACTACAACCCATTATCTACAATAACTATGGGATGTGACCACTCACACTCACCATCTTACATGAGTTTAAACTATTAGCTTTGGGAACACTCAAAAACAATTACAAGGTTATGCACAAGGATAATATAATTTCATGAATGTGGGTTGGATTAATACCCATGAATAATTTCCCCTTGGACCCCCTCTCTCTTGAAATCATATCCCCCCATCGTTCTTCATTCCTTTCATATCATAACCAATGATTATCACTTTTATTAATTATTTCATTTTTCATAATATGCAATTCGACCCTCAACCATATTAAATAAATATGGTTTCTTTGCCCCAACACATCGACTCACTAGCTTAATTCACATTTATAGAATTACATTATAATTTGCGGGGATTAAAATTGGGGGTGTTACAAGACTACCACAAAAATCAACCCTTTCTCTAAAATATTGTTTACTATAGTGTTCAACGTGACCTTTGATAAATTCACTACATTTTTATTCTTATTCTATGACAATCTCATTAATATGCTACTATTTTGCTGCATGTGTAAGATAGTTGTTGTTTTTCTATAGGTTGTTCATGAGAAATAAAATACAATGTTGTTGTGTTTGTACAATTTTCATTTTCAGATAGAAATGAACCATGTCTTCTTGGGATGGATAGATCACCACATTCCCAAGTATCACATGTCGAGTTAAATCTTGTTTAAATGTGAAATTTGTTATCTTATTTTGGTTGAATTTCATGATTTTGTACTAATAACAATATTATAAAAGTCTATTAAGGTTCGTTGATTGTTTTCCAAGTCACCATTACCACCATTATATCATTCACCACTACCCACATTCCTCCCTTCATTTTTCCCGAGCTACAACGAAAGTCCAATCCTTGGCCACCTTTCCCTAACTCTTGGGATACCATTTACCCCCCCTAGAGTACTTCCATCCCTCATACAACCCATGGGGGATTATCAAATCCCACTCCCACCACCTTTTCCATCCCATGAATCCATAATGAATGCACTTGTATGACACCCACTAGTCTATCCTATTGCATCCCACACTATTTCATCCACTTTTTCCTCATGCATCCCCTAATCCATCATTTGATGTGGATACCATAGTCAATGAAACAATATATTTTCTTCGAAGTAGCTTATACTGTTAAATTTCATAGGATCGATATTCATTCTCCAATGAGAGGCCAGATGGGTCACCCTGAGGCTAGCCAGGGAGATTTGGAGAATCAACTAGTCTTGTGAGGTATTAACAAAAGCTAGGGGGAACAGACAACCTTTGTGAGTCAAAGAAAAAGTTAGGATGAATGAAATTCTATGTGAGTCTTATGCAAAATATAGGGGGAATGTATAACCTCTGTGAACATAGATAGTCTAGTGCAAAAGTCAGGGGCAATGTACATGCTCTATGAGCATAAACAGGCTAGTGAAAAATTTAGGGGGACCATACAACCTCTGTGAGCCTAGTCAAACCTTGTGAGCCATGAGCAAAAGTCAAGGTATCTAGCAAAAGTTAGGTTGAATGTAAGATTCCTATGAGCTAGAAACAAACGATATTCCTAATATTGCAAATGATGTAATGGTATTGATCTAGTGTGTTGGCATGCGTAAACATTATCCAAATTAATATTAAAATGGTAATATTAATATTAATATCAAAATTGAAGCCTAAAATAATTAATTATTTATTTTTTCAATAAATATTGGTCATTGCAATTGCGATGCAAACCTTAATTACTGCGACAATTTTGTTGTATAAACAACGAAAAGATGCCATTGCCTGTGCGACGACAACTTCAATTGTTGCGACAGTTGGACTATATAAAAATGAAAAGTTGTCGTCGCCTATGCGAAGAAAAATCCAATTGTTGCGACAGTTGTGATATATAAAAATGAAAAGTTGTCATGGCACGTGTGATGACAACTTCAATTGTTGTGACAATTTTATTGTATAAAAACGAAAAGTTATTGTTGCACGTACAAGGACAACTTCAATTGTTGCGACAATTTTGCTATATAAAAATGAAAAGTTGTCATCACATGTGTGATGACAACTTCCATTGATGTAAGGTTTTTGTTATATAAACAATGAAAATTTGTCGTTGCACATGTGACGACAACTTAAATTGATGCAACGGTTTTTCTATGTAGACAAAAAAAAGTTGTAGAAAAATTTTCATCGCCAGTGCGACGATCGATTAAATTATTGTGATAATTTTGCTATATAAACCAGGAAAGTTGTTGTCGCAATGGGCGTCCAATTGAGATGAAATGTTGGTTTCACATAGTTTTTCTATATTTTCATATTGGCGACGATATTTATTTTTTGTCGCAATTGCCTATGTTGTCTCTCTTGCGACATTTGTTCAATTTCAGCGCAATTTCCACGTGACATAAAATGATGTTTCAAAGACTCTAGATTTGTTGCAATGTCAATGAAATAACGTCACAAGAGCATCGAAACAACCATTGCAAAATGACCCAAATATGCTAGTGAATCAACCTTTCTTTCTTACTCATAGATAATCTTGCATGTTAGTTGAAAACCTTGTTTCAGTGGATATTGTTTGATTGGCTTTGTCCATGTCTTCCAAATTTCTAGAGATCATGATTTTTGTTTTCCTTAACTCTACAAAAATTAGGAAATCAATCCAGTTTGAGATTACTTCGCTTATGAATGAGACGAAGATTGCCCGGAGCAGAATAACGCCACCCATATTTGAAGATCAATAGTCCTTGAGTCTCAATCATGAATTAATGACAATATTAATTGCAGGTACGTTGGTTCATCATGCTTGGTCAATCTATTTCGAATGATGATCCTTTGAGTTAGTTAATTAGTGGTGTTCTCCTGGCATTGCATGGATGTGAAGTACGTGAACGAGTGGCATGAGGTGATTTGATGAGCCATTATCTTCCTTCACATGGATTTTTGATCTGACGTATTCAAATGACATTAGAACACGTGACATTGGGAATTTTGGGAAAATAGTTTTAGGCAGACCACTTTCTTCCCCAATTTACTTCTAAATGCACCACACGTCCATGAATGAAACCACGGTAGTTTTCCCGAGACTTCATTCGCATAATTAAACTTCGCGCTATTTCTTCGACCAATATGGATTTCAGTCGTTGATCTAGGCTGCTTAGAGATCCATGGTCTGTCATATCCTCTTCTTTGTGTTCCTGCTATATGTTTACACATGCCTCCACATATTAACTAGAACTCCAAATCATGCTATGTCTCTACATCGCTTTAATCCCCCACTAAATCTAAAACTTATATTTCAAGTGTAATTTTTATGGTGATAACATAGGCTCCAACTGGGGATGCTATCCTCCCTATGAAGTAGCAAAGAACTGTAGACCCAATTCCTTCTTCACTAGGCTGCTTTCAAAACATGTGCGTGTATCATGTTAAATCTTGGAGACTGAACGTCAAATTTTAAAACTGAACTATGCAAACTTCTCTCAATTAGACACTGAAAATACCACTAGGATCCAACTATACATACTACTGAAAATTTAAAACAATGTTTGATCAAAAATCTTATTCTCACACTCCTACCTACCCTAACTATTGAAAAGGACTGTCAATCAAGTGAAATCGAAATTCCAATGTAGCCATGACAACATTCTATCCACTGTTCATTTTCATTTCACATGTTTGTTCCAAAGTTTTTTTGCTGATAATTTGTTCAAAATTTCATCCATAAGTCCCATTATTAAAAAATTAAAAGCACCTAGACTATTCGCTTCCTCTAATAGGGATGCAAATAGATCTTCCAAAACATGCACAAAACAACTATCATGTTTCACTTCTTTCACTATATTTTCATTTTCAGGTAATTTAACTTGTTGAAACTGACAGATCTGTTGAAAAGTCTGGTAGTAAGGGTTTCCTGAGTCATAAGGAAACCATGGCTGGAGAACATCATCTAGTGTAAAAAGACTCATATTTGATACATACATTGCTTCATTGCAATCCACTATTATTCTTAGATTCTGATTGTAAACCTTCTCCATATAATGTATCTTGGGATCATGAATCATATGAAAGAATGTTTCCTCTTCAAGAGTGAAGACAAAAGAGAAAGCTTCCTTCACAAGTATTTTTCCGTTGCTTGGAGTCTTCATAGATGAAATTTCAAAATCTTTATCCATGTCTAGGCTACCTAGAAATATGATCACTATGTCATTTTCAAGGGAAGAAAGACAAATTTGAAATACCTTGTCTTGCTGGAAATATTGTTGAACATATAAATTAGTCTCAAGAGAAGGAAAATGAATTTTAACAACAATTTCTTGATCATCTTCTTCTTTGATTTGGTGGTTAAGCACAGGTTGTAACTCTGAATTGGAATATATTTTCATGTAGTCAACTACATGATCATTTAGTGCATGTGGGTGTTGTTGGTATTCCTTACTGACAAAAATTTCTTCATGTAAAGTAGTGCTACTGTGAATGTAGTCAAAATTCCCTGTTTCTTCTGTTATATCATAATTCACTTCCAACCATTCAAAGGAATAACAACATAAAGGAAGATAGTTTTCATTTGTAAGTCCACTGCTTTCTTTGTATTCAACATCATGCCTCGATGTTTTCTGATTTGAAACATTACAGATATTTTGTTTCAATAGTTTGAAAGAGGAAAAACACAATGGCAAGGTCCTTTTATCCGATTTCAAACTTTCTTCAATTTATTCACTATTGTCATAGACATGTTTTTCAATATCTTTGGATTACCAAACATGCTCTTTTTTGGCTTTATCTTCGACCAATGGCTGCACTTTTGAACTTACAAGATCTTCTACACAACAAGTAATAGGGACATCAAACACCTGAAGAAGAGTGTTGCGATATCTTCTCAATTTGTTTCATTGGTTTAGTGTGATTTTTCATCAACACAAATTTGTTTGTCCCAATAATGATCTTATAATTTTCTTTCAACAATTTAAATGCAACAAAGCATAAAGGTAGATAATTATCTTCAGTTGATCCAACACTTTTCTCTTTGTAACTATGATATGTAGGTTGATTTATCTCACTTTGCTGTTGAAAAAGAACGTCTTCAACCTCACAATCATCTTCATATTTTTCATATAAAGGAAAACCAACCACATATGTGATGTCATCTAACAAGAACAAACTAGGAATATCAACTTGTTCTTCAACAAATTGATTTGTAAACTCATCTTCTTGATTGTCTATAAATGAATACATAAAATCATCAATCCTTTTATTATCATGAGATGGATCAACACCCCCTCATTCAACAGGTGGCATATATTTTTTAGCAAAATCATTGGCATGGGAAACTTCAATAGGACCTATGATATTGTCAATTCTATGCTCAGGATCCCAATCAACCATTTTCTTTTCATATTCACTTTCATGTTCATGAGCATTCAGTCCCTCATTTTTGATCTGTCTACATGCTTGGATGTTGTGTTGAATGTCCTGAGCATCATTAAACATATGTTGTAAGGAATTAGGTCTTCTTTCCATCAAGAGGAAAGACAAATCTAGATGGAGAGTAGTTTCCTAATGGAGCATGGCAACAACTTCAGTGGGTTGAATTTCTTTGAACAAATTGTGATAGATAATGGAAAACATTCTACCGAATGTAGAAATAGTTTCATTACTCTTCTTTTTTAAGGCATAGAACTCTATAAGCTGTAGATCCAAAGATTTTTCTTTCCCCAAAACATTAAAAATGCATCTTTCATTTCCTCCCATGAGCTAATTGTCTCTGGCTACAAATGTTTAAACTAGTCTTTGGTGTCTCCTTTCAAGGATTGAGAGAAGACCCTCATACAAAAATCATCATGGTCAATCTCAAACAAATCTATAAAATTCTTAAACCCTTGGATGTGTTTTTCAGCTGATATGGTATCAAGTTCCCCATCAAACATAGGTAGGTACTCATAGTGTTTTGGAGGAAAATCATGAAGGATGTGGGGTAAATTTAAGGGTCTGTATCTATGATGAGTCTTGGAGGGTTTTGGATCAAGAGAAGGAGATGAAATGTCAACCTTGGTTTCATGAGGCTCATCAACTTGGTTATGATCATCACATGGCCCAGATGGAATTTTTTTATCAAAATTAGTGATACAGTGAGGATATGCATGCACAAATTTAAGAGGAGGATATATAATTGCAAGATTCACATGATCATCATTAGAATGTAGCAGGTAAAGAAAAATTAGTTTGACATGTTTAAGGAAGGACTAGAGGAAACTTATAACAAAAAATAAAATGCCTTGGAAAAATCCAATTTTAAATACTTGTTTTCTTCGATATTGTCTTTTCATACCTCTGTCAAGGGATCTCATTTCCAGTTGAGTCTCTAAATTACATTTGAATCTTGAGTGGAGTCACCAATAATGTTTTGGAAGCCAGATTCTGTATTGAGAGTGGACTCACCATTGAAAATTTAAATTTATGGATTCTTCTACCAGTGGAATCACGTTCAAACTGATTTTCTGATGTGTGGAGTCGCCAGATCCGGAATACAACCAATATGTGCCCAAGTTTCTGGTACTCTCAGACCTTAGAACTCAACCATGTCGTTCTTTCCCAGGGAAAATTTTCAATTTTGTCCCCGACAATGGCACCAGAATATTAGCACTCTGTAAATTTGTTTTGGTTGATAAACAAATGACAGAGGTAATTGTTTCAACCTACTTTAGAGATGAAGCACTAACATGTTCAACTCATAGAGGGATCTCTCATTTCACTTGATGTTTCCTTGGAAATTGGTGGGTAGATTTGGTTTGTTTTGGGGGTTTTTAATAAAGTTGCTAGCAAGGAAAGGGAGGAACACTTTGGGCTATGGAGTCAAAATTCTGAAATTGAATGAAAACATTGACTGAACTGTAGAACTCTCCATAGGATAAAAGCTAAATGGGGCAATGAATCTGAGTTATAACTTGAATTTAATTAGAGTGGTAAGAGGAAAGAGAAACAGATAACTACATCAGAGCATTAAAGGAATGAATTTGAATTAGTTGAGAAGAGAATCACATGAATTTAAATTGCTAAGTCTAGAGCATCAATAGACGAATTCCAGACTTTTAACTCTCCAATTTAAAAGAGGAACCTGCAAATGGAATTTTAAAGACACAGGAAACACACACTATAAAAGAAGACAAAACTCATATCACAGTCAATTAGAATCTTTTCATAAATGGTTCAAAAATCTTCTTTTGCGTCATGTATTCAGATAGTTTCGTGATCTTACAAAGTCTACCTACAATGAGGGTAGACCCCCTCCTTCTCTCATACCTTCTATATCCTTGGGATGATATATATATAGAGGATTTATACATGGAATTCAAAATGATTAAACTTCCCCATAGTTCTAAAGATAGAGGTTGGTTACAAAAAAGGATTAATGTATAATGATAGTTTTCCTATTTTACATGGATCGTTACAAATAGGTCTGACATACATGAGTATTTTTCTTTGAAATCCATATGTCCAAAATTTGTTGGAACATACTCAATTCCACTTGAGAATTTATTTCATCTTGGAGATTTTCTATTTTAGATTGTTCAACCAAAGTAGTTGATTTTCCCCAATGCTTTTGACCACCTCAGCTCTGGTTTATGCCTTCTGTCGTTTGTAGAGTTTGTCCACATGTCCGTTGATGATTAGGTCCCTCATAATAGGATTTAATCTGACCCCTAATTCTAGTTCTGTCACAGGTTCACTATGGAATTTGGTTGCTAATATCTGTGCAATCGACCTTTCATTCTTACTCATAGATAAGCTCTCCATGTTAGTTGAAAACCCTATTTCACTTGATATTATTTGATTGGATTTTTCCATATCTTCGAAATTTCTAGAGACCAAGATTTTTGTTTTCCTTAAATCTACATAAATTAGGAAATTGATCACGTTTGATATTACTTCGCTTATGAATGAGACAACAATTTCCCAGAGAAGAATAACGCCACCCATATTTGAAGATCGGTAGTCCTTGAGTCTCAATCATGAATTACTGACAAGATTACTTCCAGGTATGTTGGTTCATCACGCTTGGCCAATCTATTTCAAATGATGAGCCTTTCAGTTAGTTATCCGATGGCATTTACCTAGCATTGCACGGACATGAAGTACCTAAATGAGTGGCATGAGGTGATTTGACCAGCCGTTATCTTCCTTCACACAGATTGTTGATTTGACATATTCAAATGACATTAGAACAAATGACATTAGAAAATGTTTTTATGCAGATCGCTTTCTGCCCCAATGTACTTATGAAGGCACCACGCATCCATGAATGAAACCATGATAGTTTTCCCCATCCTACCTTTGCATAGTTAAACTTCATGTTATTTATCTGCCCGATATGGGTTTCGACCGTTGATCTGGGCTGCCTCAAGATGCATGGTCCATCATATCCTCTTCTTTGCACTCTTTCTATATTTTTCCACATGCCTCCACATAGGACCTGGACCTCTAAATTGCGCCATGTCTCTACATCATTTTATTCACCCACTAAATCTGAAACTCGGATTTCAAGTGAAATTGTTATGGTGATAACAAAAGGTTCCACCATTACAAGGAGTTGGCTTCGTTCCCCTGGTGTTGGCTACAGAGTAGAACCTTAACCCTCCAATCTGGAGTTTTATAGAGGAGACTTTCATTCTTGTCAAGTTTCTATGGGTTATTGCTAATTGAATGTATGGTCAATTACATTGAATTCGGACTCGCCCAGTTGGTCGTATGGTAGTCGTGTTGGTTTGGCATTTGGTTACTATCTCTATGATAATAATGATAAAACCTACATTTCCAATTGCACTTTCAAAGTACACAGTCACTCTCCTTATGTTAATAACTCATTATTGTTAATGGAGAAGGCCTTGCCCTAATTCGATTTGATGCATGGGTATGCATAGTTTCCATAGCTTGTTAGGTTGATTGATTTTTTACAACAGTGGCAAATTGTTTGGTTGATAGACAGTCACTTGTGTTTGAACTAATTGTTATTTGGATGATAGTTGGCATTGGTTACAAATGCTTGATGTTTCTCACGCATGTCGCATTGTGTGTATGGTGTTTTTGAAAAATGAAATAATGGGCATGGTAACTATGGTTTTCTTTGGGGATGAATGACTATTGAATTGGATGAATGTAGAGAATATATCCACTGCATCCTTATGATTGTTTGATTGTATAAACTTGAGTTTGGACAGCATAGTCGATCACGGTGTGACTAAATCAAAGCAATATTATATTAAATCGATGGCTCAACATGCTGGGTTGATTTATTGCTATGACTCTGTTTTTTGTGTTAGGTGGAAATGTTGCATCGTGTGTTTGGTGGTTGTGCACTATGTGTAGTATGGATAGCTTGGTTTTCACACTCAAGGATACCCAAAAAGTTTTAAGCATGTTTATTTATTACAATTGAACACTTGTTAAAGAAGGAATATTGTTGATGACAATCATGTTGGATGGATGGCGCAACTTTTTACAATCACATTAGATTGGGCTACACACGCATGATCAAATTACCCTGTGCATAGCTTGTGTCTAAATGGTGACTGTGGGTTGTATGTTTAATTGTCAATTTGGGTGTTGCAATTTGGTATTGATTATTTTTGTTACTACCTACATATGTTTAACGAATATCATTGCATTTAAATACTGGATCTGACTACATTAATAATGACTTCATTGTTAATTGAAAATGTGACTTTTGAGTATTATTGTGGATTGAAATGCATGGTCAATGGTTGATTTTGATGGTTAACAAAGGAATGGATATTGTTTGGAAATTATTATAAGATGCAAATAAGGGAACAACATCCTTTTTACAGATTGTGTGGGATTCCTACTATCTTGTGATGGCACTCTGTTGGATATTTGATTATGAACAATGAACTAGTTAAATGAACATAAATTATTATTTGGTCAAGTGATTGATGGTTGATGCATCTCCTTTTGCAAAATGTTTTATGGATCACTTAATTAATTTCATGAATAGTAATCATTCTGCTTCCCTTACATTATTTCACTTTCCACTAATAATGAACCCTGTCACCTCCCATATTCATTTTTTCACTCCTTGTTCTGAGATTGATTACAGTCAAGATAATTTTTGTGTTAAAGTAGATGAAAGTGACAGTGTCTTGTGTGGATTGCAGTGAGTTTTTATTAGTTTGATTTATAGTTGATTGTTGTTGTCATTGAGTAGTAACCATGTTATTTTCCCCTCATGATATCATGTTTCACTCAATACAAGCCCCTCGCATCTCTCAAAACCTTTTTCACCCACTTCTCATTGATAAATAGTAAAACAATTTGTCTGGATTGGATTGCATGAGTCTGATACATTGCTAAGCCAATTCTGTTTCATATTTTTAAGAGTTGTCATGTATGGTTATTTAAAATACTATTTTCTAATTGATCACACAGGTAGGATGATTTTTTCAGTTGAGTTAGCCATGGCTGAGGAAACAGAGGTAGAGGTAATTGGAATGGAGGCCTAATAATGCCTAGTTTTTCCATACATTTTTGTGCTGATTCACAAGATCTTGGCCAATTGTTTCATGTTGGATTATTCAATTGGATTGGGAAGGGAATAGTCCAACCTAGGCCTAAAAGGCCTCCTTTCCAAGCCCTACAAGAACCCGGTATCCTTGTACTTCCTCATGTTTCATTACAACCTGAGGTCCCTGAAAATGATGGATGGTAGGAGATTGTCCACCCGACAATCTCCCAACATAGTATTATTTTTGAAATAATTTCAAATTTGATGAGTTTAACTTTCCAAAAGTGAATATGTTTATGGGAGGCACAAGGATGTTGGAGCATAACCCTAACATACATTAGTTTATACCTAGCTTAGACTCCTAGATCTTGGTTAATACATTCATTTACACTTTATTTCACATAATTTGGACACATAGAGAAGAAGGGAACCTCATCCCTAGATTCTAGGGAAAACTGCTAATTTTAGATCAAGACTCAACTCCTCGTTCTTGATTTTCTCAATTTATTCTTGATTTTCTTGATTTATTCACGATTTATTCCAACTCCCCCATGAAATAACTCATATATTATTGGGGAATGCACACCTCCTCTTTGAGTGAGAGATTTATTCCTTAATTAATGATTTTTTTCATTACTATTATTAGTAACTACTATTTCGGGCCAGTTAAGTGAGTTAGAACTGCTTCTCTTGTCAGTTAAGTAATATTAAGTGAGATAATGCATGTCACTTGAATCTTGTGGACATTAATGAGTGTGTGACATGTATATTTAATGGTATAGTTCAAACTATGTGGTCTCCCTTAGCTTATGACACTTATTTTAGCTATTTCTATTTTTTTTTGACTAGAATTTCTATGTTGGAAATTCTATATATTCACCTGCTCTCTTCTTTTTGAGGATGGTTTCTCATGTATATTAATTTTTATGAATATAATTCTCTGATTTATGGAGAAAAAACTTTCTCTCATCTCTTGAATATCAACAAATTTTTTGTGTTCAATTTAACCAGAATTCTAGATCTATCGGGGTTTCTGCAAGAATTCTACATGGTATCAGAGCTAGATTGAATCTAGTGGATTGTACACATTTTTATTTGTAGGTATAGATCATAAAGAAGCACATAAAGAAGAAATGGATCATCTCTCTTAGCCCACAAAAATCATTCTAAATCCTTTCAATTACTTTGAATGGAAGATAGAGATCTCTCTGCTCCTCTGAAGCAAAGGGATTTACCGAGTAACAATGGGAATGGAGAAAGAACTGACTACTGCAACGGAGAAGATAAAGTATTTCAATAAATTAGATGAAGAAATTGGGATGATATTCCTATCAATTTCCATAGATCTCCTCTTTCATGTCAGTAGAGCCACTACTCCCGATGTGGTCTGGACCACATTGGAAGGACTATTCGGCAAGCAGGATGCAATGAGAGTGCATCAACTGGAGAATGAACTCATATCCCTAAGTCCAATTAATTTCATCAACCTGCAAGAATTCTTCACCAAGTTGAAATTGTTGGAAATGTTTAACAGGTAGCATATGCTTGTCATTGATGGCAAGTACAACAATGAAGGTACAAAGGATTGTTGGCATGTTCTACAGGATGACAGGCAAACAAAAGACAAAGCTCAGGAGGCATAGCGCTCTTATACGTGCAAGGAGCACAGGAAAGAGACTGAGAGCCGTCGGATCTCACTCGTAAATCCCGACAGCTGTTGGATCGGGCGAAGCTGCGCAGATGTTAAGCGCAGGAGTTGGCGTGCAGAAGAGAAGGAAGACAGAGATCCACAACCACAGGATCTCATTCAAATTTCCCGNCCCGAAAGAACGAGGGCCGTCAGATCAGACAGAAGCTGCGAGGGAGATATACCATCGGGAAAAGCCAAGGTGAAATCCCGATTGAATCAAGACCATTGATCACAGCTCTATACGGATCGGGGTTCGGGACTTTGAAATGTCCAAATCACTCGTCAATGAAAACCCTGAAATAGCGAAACGAGATATTGCGTTTCAATCGCAACCGTTAATTCAAGTAGAGATCGTGACCATCCACGTGTAGACAGGAGGCTTCATCGGAGAATCGGGTTTCGGAGTTTCACGAGTCCTGTGAACAATGACAACGAAAACCCCGAAATCGCGATACGCGATTTCGCGATTTGATCATAGCCGTTAAATCAAGCAGGGATCTGGACCGTTCATTTGTATGGACGCGTGGCAGCGAGGAGGCTTCATCGGAGATTCAGGGATCAGGATTTCATAATGCAAAAAACACAATGCAACGAAAACCCCGATTTTGCGAAATGCGAAATCCTGACTGAATCTGAACCGTCAGATCAACATGTGATCTGGACCGTTGATCCAACTCACGTCGGTGGACCACGTCACCCAGGGACACATGGCACAATCAGAGGTTGACAGGTGTCAAGCATATTCAACACTTCAGGCACA
>JASDQU010205375.1:0-28684 GCA_032191745.1 Picea mariana
ATAAAATGTGCTTGTAGAGGTTTTTTCAATTTGGTTATATATATATATATATATATATTCAAACAGTGATTTAGGAGTCGATTTTGAGTTTTTTAATTAGTGATGGTACCGATGGTTGAGTCCATGGTTGTAATTAAGTTGTAATTTTAACTCCCCAAAAAAACTCGGTGCCACCGGTAACATCACTTTTCGATTTAAGGTCCAATTTTAAGGTTTTTGTCCACGCCAATATCATTTATTAAGACAACAGGTCATAGTTTTAACCACCTCCAAAAAAGGGTGCTAGTAGGTCATAGTCTTAATCCACTAAAATAACAAAAACTGCCCAAATTTTTTTTCGAGGCGTTGTGCATAACCAGGGAGGGGAAATCTTGCCCCCCTGGGACCCCCCAAGAAATCATTAAGCGCACACCACACAAAGGGTGAAGGAATTAGGGATCGTCAGACGTAGTTGTCGAATCTGATGCGCCCAAACACACACATGTAAAGAATATAACACATACCCAACATTCTCCCACTTGTTGTTTTCGTTGCATACAGGGGTTCACAGGATTCCATATTCAACAATGCCCATTGTTACTCTACACCAAGAGAACTTGTCTATGCTCACAGACTTTGTCAATGAATCTGCAACATTCTTCAAAGTGTCAACTTTTTCCAGCAACTCCTTCTTTTCTTCAACCATGTCTCTCACAAAGTAATACTGAACATCAATATGCTTTGTCTTTGAATGATAAGCATGGTTCTTTGCTAGGAAGTTTTCACTCTGACTATCACAATCTAATCTTACCAACCTAATACTTGAACACAATCTTTGTAACCATACTACTTCTTTTCTTGCATGAGTGGTTGCCATGTATTCAACTTTTGTAGTTGAGAGTGCCACTACAACCGGTCTTTTGCTCATCCAACCGATTGCTCCTCCAAATAGGTTAAACACATACCCACTTGTAGATCTTCTGTGATCCAAATATCTAGCTCAATATGCATCAACAAACCCATGTATGTCCAACACTCTGTCCAATCCTGGTCTTCCTTGGTAGCACAATCCATAACTAGTAGTGCCATGCAAATACCTGAAGACCCTGTTTATTGTTGTCCAATGCTCCTTTCCTAGTTTTGACATATATGTGCTCAAAAATCCCACTACATGTGCAATGTATGGTCTAGTACATACCATTGCATACATCAAACTACCAATTGCACTGGCATACAAAACATGGGACGTGCCCTCTTCTTATTCTTGTGTCTTGGGACACTGATCTACATATAACTTTACAACTATAGGAATAGAAAGCTTGACCGGTTTACTTCAATGCATATTAGACCTCTACAATATCGTCTCAACATATTTTCTTTGATTCAACCAAAGTTTCCTATTTTCACGATCTCTTTTAATCTCCATTCCCAGAATGAAGTTAGCAACACCGAGATCCTTCATGTCAAATTTGGAGGATAAATGTGATTTCACCTCCTTGACAACATCCATGTTATTTTCTACCAGCAACATGTCATCAACATACAACACTACATAAATGAAGTGATTACCAACTTGCTTAGAATAAGTGATCATCCCTGCTTCTTACAAATCCCAATCCAAGGATGTATGTGTCAAACTTTTGGTACCACATCCTAGGTGATTGATTCAGAACATATAGTTCCTTCTTTAGCTTACAAACCATCTATTTATTTCCCTTCACTACAAATCCTTCTGACTGCTTATGTAGATTTCTTCTTCCAGATCCCCATGTAGGAATGTTGTCTTCACATCCATCTGTTCAACTTCAAGATCAAAAGAAACAACAATAGATAAAATAAATCTAATAGAAGTTAACTTGGCAAAAAGAGAAAAAATCTCACCAAAGTCAATTCCCTCTACATGGGAATAACCTTTTGCTACTAACTGAGATTTGTGTTTCTCCACTTTTCCTTCTGCATTAAACTTCTTCTTAAACAACCATTTGCTACCAACATATTTTATTATAGCTGGAAACTCAACTAGATCCCATGCCTCATTCTTATCCAAGGCATTCGTTTCTTTAACCATGGCCTTCTTCCAGAGTTTACTATCCTTTGAATTCACTACTTCCCTAACAGTTCTGAGATCATCATCAGTAATAAATAAAGAAAAATTAAACAAAAATCAGGTGGACTATTCCTTTCTGGTTGCCTTGTTTCCCTCACTGATCTTCTCAATACTCGGGTATGACGTTCTTCTTCTTCTGCTTCATCTTCTTCAGTTGATTCAAATTTTCCTCAAACTCTATTTTCTCAGGTTCTTCTTGCCTTGATAGGAATTCCTATTTGGGAATATCTTTCCCCTCTATGAAAACAACATCCTAACTGTAAACAATCTTCTTAGTTTATGGGTTCCAAAGCTTGTAACCTTTCACACCATCTTTATAACCAATAAAGATACACTTTTCATCTTTATTATCCAACTTACTCCTATTTTCCTTTAGAACATGTACATAAGCATCACAACCAATCACTATGAGATGTTCAAGAGAGGGTTTCTTACTATTTCATACCTCGTGTGGAGTTTTATAATCCAATGTTGATGAGGGTGATTGATTGACTAGGTAACATGTCGTACCCACTATCTCTGCCCATAATTCTTGTCCTAACTCGACACCACTAAGCATGCTCCTTGCTTTTTCCATCAGTGTCATGTTCATCATTTCTGCAACTCCATTCTTTTGAGGTGTGTATGGAGTAGTATTTTGCTTTGCTATACCACACTTCTTACATAATTCTTCAAATCACTTTCCACAAAATTCTCCACCATTATTTGTCCTCAATACCTTTATTTTCTTCTCTGTCTGATTTTCTACCAAAGACTTAAACTCTTTAAATTTATCAAATACCTCAGATTTCTTTCTAAGAAAATAAATCCATGTTTTCCTTGAGAAATTATCTATGAATGAAACATAATACACAGATTTACCTAGTGATGTAACATGCACAGGTCCAAACACATCACTATGTATCAACTCTAAGATCCCCTTTGCTCTTGTAGAACCATATGGGAATCTTACTTGATTCTATTTACCATGTATGCAATGTTCACAGAAATCAAAATCCAGAGTGCAATTAGACATACCTTCAACCATACCTTTACCGTGTAGTGTTCAAAGGCCCTTTTCTCCAATATGCCCTAGTCTTTGATGCCACATCATGGTCTTCTTTCCAGGGACAATATTGGTCTTGTCTTCTTTATTTCTCTGCTAAGTGATCTAAGATCTTTTCTTCATGACTTATAAAGAATTGCATTAAATGAGCATAAATTAAAGTTCACCATTAAAGAAGGAAAATCTCAAAATGAAGAGACATAAGCACCATATCTAACAAAAAAACTTGATAACAGAGTTCATCCCTGGTGGACTACGTCTCCGGATCCTGCTCTCAAATGGGTAGGCTCTTTCATTAACTCAACAAAATAATTTGGCAAAATACATAAATATACCTCATTGTGAAATAAATCTGCAGAAATAATACTCAGATCAGAACACAGACAACACCATTGAATTCGTGGCATCGAATTACCCAAAAATGACTGTCTCCACGCCTTGATCCAACTTTGGCACTCCCAGGCCCAAGAAGAAATTCGTCTTGGTTTTTGTGCCCTCTGCAACATGCAATAATGATTATACTTGCATAGAAATGCATGTCCGAATGGTCACATGATCTGCGTGCCTCCCCATTGGCAACTAGGTGAATGCAACATTTAATAATTAATTTCGTTGTTGGTTACTATGTAACACCCGCGGCCTGTTCGTTAGGGCAGATTCGTTAAGGCGTAAGTGTGGGAGGAGGTCCCGGGGTCAAACCTCACAGACTCCCCTTTTAGATTTGTTTTTTTTATATGGTATATATATATAATGTGACCATTCTACCAAGTTTAGTGGTGTCTCCAGAATCATATCCAAACGATATAACTGTGGCTAGGGTTGGCGTGGTCCGCTAGATTTGGCGGACCTGCCAACCATTTTTTTTCCAATTTTTTGTTCACGGGTTGTCCTTGGGCATTTGTCGCCTGCCATGTGGAAACCTCTGATTGGGCCACATGGAAACCCCTCACTGCTCCACACTACCACCTGCCAAGTCAACACACCACGTCAACGTATAGACTATACGGATGCCACGTGGCATGATCCGACTGGTTCACAGATCGATACAAAAACACCAAAACTGAGTGACACATGGCAACCTCTAGTGATGCCACATCATCATGTTGATATCATGCTGACATTAACATGCCACACATGACCTTCCTTCTCATGGCACAAGTTTTTTATGGACACCGACATTAGTAATACAGATGTTGATTGATCCCCTGCTCACTGGGCTAGGTTGACGAAACTTTGACCATGAATATCTTTAAATTCGTAACTCCATTTGACGAGCCATTTGCACCGTTAGAAATATTGTGATGCGATCTTCGCGATCATGTCATTTTCATTGAGTTTTGGGAACTTTGATTTTTTTCCCTTTCTCTGTCTGCTGAAGCCATTATGAGCATCCTGAGTTGCCTCTGTGAGTTCTGAGTTGTTCATAGCCTTCTCTAGATCATTTTTGGATCACGCCTTCCCATTGAGAGCTTTTTGGACCACCAAAATCTTTCATTGATCAATAGATAAGTGAAGGAAGAGTCCCCTCACTTTGTTCTTCTCTATCCACTTTGCCTTGCTTGGATGTGTGCCTTTTAAGCCACTCGAAGATAATCAACACCACCCCTGCGTGAAGTCCTCGTCCTCCATTCCAAGATGATATCTTCATGTAACTCATCCAAGTACTTAGGTGAAAATTCATCAATTGGAGGTATTGAAACTTCCTCATCTTGATCCATGATCATGGGAGGCTAAAAAAGTTTCAAGTTCTCAATGTTCACAACTGAGTAAATCTCCATGTAATGTGGAAGATACAGACGAAAAGCATTGGTACCACTTTTCTCCAAGATAGTGAAGGGTCCATAAAAAATGGGCTTGAGTTTCTTGCCTTCACCCTTCAATCTCTCCTTGCTGATGTGAAACCATACCAAGTCTCCAACCTGAAACTGATGATCAACCCTGTGCTTGTCATGCTGATATTTATACTGTGCTTGGATTTTCTCCAATTGTTCCTCGACTGACTAGTGTATCTGCTGGATCCTTTGGATGAGCTTGTGGGCTCTATCCTCTCTTCGTTCTTCATTCACATCGACATCTATCCCATACATCAAGTCCAAAGGAACCTTTGCTAAGTACCCAAAACATATCTCAAAAGGTGAACTCTAAGTGGATGAATGTAAAGCTCGACTGTAAGCATGTTGTACATAGGGTATAGGTTCATCCCATAACTTGGGATTCTTGGTGCAATGGCCTCGAAGCAAAATTACCACTGTTCGGTTTACCACCTTTGTCTGTCCATCATTTTATGGATGGAAAGTAGTGCTCCTCTTCAATTTGGTGTCCATCATCCTCCACAAGCTAGTCCAAAAGTCCCTAAGGAATTGAGTATCGCGATCCAAGACAATGGATGTGGGTAACCCAAAGTGAACCCAAACATACTAAAAGAAGAGATTAACAGTCTTCTCAACAATGATCTAATTTTTACATGGCATCAAGATACACATCTTGTTGAACCTATCCACTACAACATACAAATAGTCATGACCCCCTTTGGTCATTGGTAAACCCCCTACAAAATCCATGGAGATACTTTCCCATGGATGGGATGGAATATGAAGTGGTGAGTATAGCCCCAGTTTTTTTATTAGTGGGCTTACAAGTAGAACACATCACACACCCCTTTACATATTTAGTTACAAGTGCTTTCATTTGAGGGCAATAACAAAACATCTTGTAAATGAGCCATAGTTTTTCCTACCCCAAAATTCCCAAACACAAGATAAGTGTGATATTCTCGTATTACATGGAATTGTTCACTTGTAAGAATACATAGCTTTCCAAGATGGTAGAGTAGCTTTCCTTGCAGACAATAGTTCTCTACCTGTGCACCATAAGTTAGCTTCACATATACTCCTTTAAAATATTCATCGATGGCATATTGTTCTACATAGATATCATGAGATAAATATGTGTTCTTCAAAATAATAGAAGCAACAATAGGAGGTCTAGAAATCATATTGACTACCTTGTTACTTGTACCCTTTTTGTACTTGATTACCAAATGAAATTGTTGTAGAAAACCCATCCATCTGTAGTGTCGAGATTGTTGCAATTTGGCATGTGATTGGAGATACTGTAAGGGTTGGTGATCTGCATGTATGATTGTTTCCTTCCCTAACAAGTAGTGCTTCCATTTCTTTACGCTCTGGACTAATGCATATAACTCATTTTCATATGTAGGATAGTTAACAACAGCTTGGTTAAAAGTTTCAGAGTGGTAACAAATAGACTTACGATATTGCATCAATACTGCACCCATGGTGTATCCACTGACATCTGTCTCAATCTCAAAAGGCTGTTGAAGATTTTCCAGTGTTAATACTGGTGTGATACTGATCTTCTCCTTCAAAATGTTGAAATATTTTTGTTGCTTTCCTTCCCACTGAAAAGTGTTCTTCACACTGGTTAATGCATGTAAAGGAGATGCTATAAAGAAGAAGTTGGAAATGAATCTCCTCCAATATTGGACTGCACCTAAGAAGCTTTGGACTTTGGTTACACTATTTGGCTTAGGCCAATTTACAATTACATCAATTTTGGAAGGATCAATTTTTAATTGTCCTCCTCCTACAATATGACCTAAGTACACAAGTTTAGTCTTGCCAAATTCACATTTATACAATTTTACATACAACGTTTCCCTTTGCAAAGTATCCAATACTTGATTTACATGCCTTACATGTTCATCCCAAGTCCCGCTAAAAATAAGAATGTCATCTAAATATACAATCACAAATCCATCTAGGAAAGGTCTGAATACATCATTCATCACACACATGAAAGTTGTTGGAGCATTACAAAGCCCAAATGACATAACTAACCACTCAAACAATCCTTGTTTGGTTTTAAAGGTAGTTTTCCATGCGTCTTTTTCTGCAACCCTGATTTGATGATATCCACTGCGCAAATCCAACTTAGTGAAGTAAACAACATTCTTCAATTGATCAAGTAAATCATCTATATGAGGAATAGGGTATCATTTTTTCACTGTGATTTTATTTAAGGCCCAGTAATAGACACACATTCACCATGTGCCATCCTTCTTTGGCACCATCACGATCGGAGAAGCACAAGGAGATGAACTGGGCCTGATGACCCCTTGATCTAATAAGCCCTGTACCTGATTCTTGATCTCCTTCATCTCAACAACTGACATCCTGTACATGCCCACATTAGGAAGAGGAGAATCCTGCTGAAGATGTATCTCATGTTGGATTTCCCTCTCAGGAGGTAATCCATCCGGTTCCTGAAAAATATCATCATACTTAGAAACAATATCAATTAATTCCTTTTTATGAGATGGACCACACCCTTGGAAAGCATCGTATGTCTCGACATATTTCTCTCTGACGACCATGAGTACATATCTCTTATTAGTGTTTATGAGTCTTTTCATTTGCTCTGCACTAACAAGTGTTTTATTTACCCTCATGCTGTGAGATCTAACAATATATTCCACTCCCCCTTTAGTAAGGTGGTATTTTTTCTCATGACGAAATAAGATTGTTTTTCTATCATAAAGATAAGGACTTCCCAACACTATGCCACATATATGAAGTGGTATAACATCCAAATCCACTTCATCAATCCACTTTGAAGAAATAAAAAATTTGATCCTACATTGTTTGGTGACATTAAGTTTTGCTTTACCGCATACCCAAACAAGAGGATAAGGCTTCGGATGCGAGGTCATTTCAAGACCCATCTTCTTGACAAGTGCTTTAGATATTAAGTTTACTTGGGAACCCAAACCAAATAATGTATCTATCTTAGTGTGTTTAGATACAACTCTTATGTGAAATAATTCATTCCTCTTTCCTTCATTAACATGAGATTCATTATTGGAACTTGAACTAGCATGAAGGGAATATTTACCTTGTACTCCAACCACTATGATCTTTCCTTCATCTTCTGAATCAGAACCAAGATATTCTTGCACTGTAGCAAAAATTTTTGTCTTCCCCTTTCCGCCGAACTGTTTCGGTTTCTTTTCTGGATGCAGTTTCCAACAATGTTCTTCATCGTGACCACTTTTCTTGCAATGAGTGTAAGATGGATTTCCTCCTTCTCTTGTCACTATGGTGGTCTTCTTGTCCTTTATTTTAAACTTCTTAAAAATTTTATGTGGTAGATTGGAAGTTTTCTTCGTGGGATCTTCTTGAACATGTTTTCCTTTGTTTTCAAGGTGAGTGGCTTGCACACAAACTTCGTCAAGACTAGTGGGGTTAAACAAGAGCAAAGTATGACGAATATAACTGTGAAGTGTGCCTATATACTTCATCAAAGTTTCATAAGAATCCAAAGGAATATTTAATGCAAGATATTTCCTCCTAAATTCTTCTATGAAACTTTGTACAGTTTGACCTATACTTTGCCTTAAAGTTTGCCATTCCATCATTGCTTTATGTAAATACCCTAATGGATAAAATTGCTTCCTTACCGTGGATTTAAATTTCGACCATGAGGAAAGAATATTAACACACTTACTTCTATCTTGAAGCTTTCTCTCCCACCATACGAGAGCGGTGCCTTCCAACCGAAGAGAATCTAGTTGCACTTTAACTTCTTCTTCATCAATATGCTAGACACGATAATACACTTCAACACGTCAGATCCATTTATCTAGATTTTTAGGATTAGCATCTCCATTAAACATAGGTAAAGTAGATTTTACATCAAGCTTTAATAATGGTTTCTTAAAAAAGGCTTTATGGCTAGAACGATGAGAATGATGAGAGTGCTTAGAGGAAGAAGAACTAGAACTAGAAGGTGAAGATGAAGGCTCGAGAGGATATCCTCTAGCCCCTTGGTTTACCGAAGCATCACCATCTGCATGTGCTTCCTTTTTCTTCCCTTTCTTCTTCATCATCTTCTCATAATCTCCATACATTCGTTCGACCATTTCTTACATGCGATAAAAGACCATGTGAAAGTTTTTCTCCTGTTCATCACGCTTGTCTTCTTCTGCCATTTTCTTCCTCCGGGATGCACGACCAACTTCGAGATTGAAAGTCTTAAGAGTTCCTTCACCTTGCTTATGCTTGGCCCTAGTAAGCATTCACATTCAACAATTCAAGTCAAAGACGACTGCTCTGATACCAACATGATCCAGGATCTTTTCATCGTGACTTATAAAGAATTGCATCAAATGAACATATTTTAAAGTGAACCATTAAAGAAGGAAAGCTCAAAATGAAGAGACATAAGCATCAGATCTTAACACAAAAAATTGATAATGGAGTTCATCCTTGGTGGACTACGTCTCTAGGTCCTACTCTCAAATGGGTAGGCTCTTTCATTAACTCAACAAAATAATTTGGAAAAATACATAAGTATACCTCATTCTGAAATCAAGTTGCAGAAATAATGCCCAGATCAGAAAACAAACAACACCATTGAATTCATGGTGTCAAACTACCTAAAAATTACTATCTCCATGCCTCGATCCAACTCTTACACTCCCGGGCCCAAGAAGAAATTTGTCTCGGTTTCTGTGCCCTCTGCAACATGCAATAATGACTGTACTTGCATAGAAATGCATGCCCATATGGTCGTATGGTCCACGTGCCTCCCCCTCGGTGATTGGGTGAATGCGACATTTAATAATTAATTTGGGGGTTGGTTACTATGTAACACCCACGACCTGTTGGTTGGGGAGGATTCGTTAAGGCGTAAGTGTGGGAGGAGGTCCCGGGGTCAAACCCCACGAACTCCCCTTTTGGATTCGTATTTGTTATATATATATATATATATAATGTGACCATTCCGCCAAGTTTAGTGGTGTCTCCAGAATCATATCCAAACGATATAACTGTGGATAGGGTTGGCGTCGTCCGCTAGATTTGGCGGACCCGCCAACCATTTTTTTTTCAAATTTTTGTTCATGGGCTTTCCATGGGAATTTCCCACATGCCACATGGTAGCCTATGATTGGGCCATGTGGAGGCCCCTCTCTAGTCCATGCTGCCGCCTTCCAAGTCAACATGCCACATCAACATACAAACTGTATGGATGCTATGTGGCATGATCCGATTGGTCCAAGGAATGGTCCAAAAATGCCAAAACCGGGTGACACATGGCAGCCTCTAGTGCTTCCACATCATCATGTTGATGTCAACATGCCATGTCTCACCTTCCTTCTCCTACCACATGTTTTTTTCAGATTTTGATGTCAGCAATATGAATGTTGACTCATCCCCTGCTAAATGGGCTAGGTTGACCAAAATTTGACCGCGAATATCTTTCAATTCGTAAATCTGTTTGATGATCCATTTTCACCGTTAGAAATCTTGCGACGCTCTCTTTGCGATCATGTCATTTTCACTAAGTTTTGGGAACTTTGAATTTTTTCCCTTTCTCTGTCTGCTTAAGCCATTCTGAGCATCTTGAGTTGCCTCTGTGAGTTCTGAGTTGTTCTTAGCCTTCTCTGGATCCTTTTTGGATCACTCAGGGACAAAAAATGTTACACCCATTAGTATAAGTGATTCCCAACAATTTGTACATAGTTCCACACTGAACTCCCCTCATCAACACCATTGCTCCTCGTACCATCTTGCAAGTGCCCTTTCCTAATATAGTATCCATGCCTGCATCATCCAACTTACTTTAAGATATTAGGCTCCTGGCTAGTTTTGGAATGTGTATAACCCCAGGGACAGTTCTAATCCTTCCATATTTTAGCAACAACTTAACCCTTCCACGTCACATGGTTTTTGTTGTCAAGTCATCTCCTAGGAATACATCACCACCATCGTATTTTTCATATTCACATAACCACTCCCTGTGAGGAGTCATATGATATGACGAACCTGAGTCAATCAACCATACACCACTGTCTTCATGTGTACCTGTAGATTCTAGGTAAACATCACCTCCTTCTTCAGTGGAGGTTTTCACCTCTATGGAAGAGGCATTATCAGATCCCTTTGGTTTATCAACCTTCTTAGACTTGCAATCTTTCTTTTAATGCCCTTCTTTATGACACTTCCAACATTTCCTCAAATATTTTCCTCAAGACTTAGATCTCCCTCTCGAAGACTTACCGAGATTCCTGTCTTGGGTATGACCTCTTACAAATCAAGCATCTGTGCTCTGACCATCCATGCTTTTTCGCCTCATATCTTCAGATAACAAGGATGCAACTACATCCTCATACTTCAATGTAGATTGAGTGGTACTACCAATTGCTACAACCAAATTATCTTGAGAGTTTGGAAAAAACATAATAAAGTAATACACTTATCTTCTTATGCAATCGTAATATTAATAGAGCCAAGTTGACTTACCAGATTATTGAAGGCATTTAGATGTTCTGTCACAGAATCTCCATCTTCCATCCTAAGATGATACAACTTCTTTCGAAGAAACAACTTGTTTACTAGGGACTTTGATTGATAAAAATTCCCTAACTTATCCCATAGTTCCTTGGTAGTAGATTCTCCCGAGACATTCAAGAAAACTGAATCTACTAGGAAGAGTCAAGTACTCCTTTCTCTTCTATCCAACTTCTCTCAATCTTCCTTCAACATACCAATAGGTTGTGTACTAGTAGTTTGTGTACTATTAGTTTGTGTACTAGAAGATTGTGTACCAGTAGATTGTGTGCTAGTAGATTGTGTACCATTAGGCTGTGTACCAGGATCCACAAGGATCCATTGTTCTTTGTCTACAAGAAGGTACTCTATCTTAAGCTTCCATAGCTCAAAGTTTTTACCGTTTAAATTCTCTATCTCAATTCTAGAAGAGCTCACCATTCCTTTTTCTACACTCGAATCACCACTACAAAAGCACCCACTAAACCCAAGTTTATCACAGACCCAAGATAAACTTGATCTATCAAGACCGAGCCAAACCATCAACAGCAAAGGCGTCCCCTTGAAGCCAAAAATGGCTCTAATACCACATGTAATTTTCAAACATGTAAAGTAAAGCAATGCATACAGATTCTTAAGAAAAACAAAAATTAATCAATGGCTCACACACACACAATACACAAAGATTTACACTGGAAACCCTTAACCGAGAGAAAACCAATCTTCCTTGGTGTCACACCTTTCAACTCTTCATTGTATTAATTTCATGATTCACAATACAATATATACAATATTTTAGGTATTCCGTAGCTACCAAAACCCTAATCCTTTAATCCGGGATTAATTTAGAAAATCGCTAAAAATAGCAAAATCTGCTAAAATAGCAAAAACTACGCAAAAAATAAAAAATCAGGGTGTTGTATGTAACCAGAGGGGCTAATCTTGCCCCCCCAGGAAAACACCCAATGCACACGACACAAAGTGAAAAGGAAGTTGGGATCGTAAGATGCAATTGTCGAATCTGACGTGCCCACACACACACATGAAAAGAATATAGCACATACCCAACACTTCTCCCCTTCCACATGTGTCTGCTCCATCCACATCTGATCCTCCTTCTTCTCCCCCTCCACATGTGTCTACAATATCCAACTATCATCCTACTTCTCCTCCACATGTGTCACCATCCACTGATCCTCCTCCTTCTCCTCCTCCACTTGTGTCACCACCCACCGATCCTCCTCCTCCTCTTGCTCCACATGTGTCACAAGATTTTGATGCTTTGGACACTATGTTCACATCGGATATTATTGCATAGGTTGATCTTGATATAGAGACATTTGATAGTTTATTTATGTTGACATTTATTTTTGACATTATTATCGATATACCCTTTACCTTTGGTAGCAGAGACACTGATGCATCTGGCTCTGGTGGTAGACCTAGCTAGTAGTGGTATTGATTGACGTGTATATTGATTGTTTTATATTTGACTTGAGATGTATATATGACATGGTTATTTCATATCCTATATGGGGTGCTATCCAACACATTATGACATCAATACACATGTCCTCACGTGTCATCCCCAATCCTACAACTCCATCTTTGAGGAAACACATTTATACAAGGTCAATCCTCCATGGTTTCCACCTCATGGAAATTTTAATGGTCTAGATCTCGTAAAGGATGCACTCTGCAAATTTGAATACTGCATATTTGAAAGGTGTTAACTCTACCTTAATGGAATCCCTTATGGCCCTGGACGCATAAATTTCCTTCTCATTCCTGCGAAGTCTCTTATGTTTTTTCCCTCCACTCCTAGCGCCAACATCGTGTTTTCTTTCACAACATTTTGTTTTGTTCCCCTACCAGAATCTCTTTTTATCCACCTTTAGCCTCTCTGGTTCCCTCCCTACACCATGCCTCAAGAATGAGGTATAGATCGACGAGGACCAGGTTATTATCACAGTCTTTCTAAACATTGTCATTCTTCTTCTCCATACTCAAGTGTCTCTTCTCCTTTCCACCCTTCCTCCTCCCCTTCGACATAAGGACATAATTTTGGGGTTAGCCATCAAGGAGAAGTAGTATGGGGTTTCACCATTATTGAGGAAGAGATACCACCTTCTTCCATCACGGATAATGTGATTATCCATGAACCACCTCCAAAGGGAATCACTCAAATGGAAGAGCCCCTTCCATAAGATCGTTTGTCCCAGGTTGGCAACGTTCATTAGGAAAGAGAAGAAAATTCCCATAGACAGGAAGACCATAACTTCCCTTGCAATTTCTCTAGGGGGCATCTTCAACTAATTTTCGACATTTGTAGGGACATCCCATGATAGAAATTCTGACAAGAGATGATAGATTGAAGATTGGTGACTCTCCATGAACCACTATCAGGCGAGCCAAGTCGTCAGCATTGTCCAGAATGTCGTCAACCTTATGTTTTTTCCCTTGCATGGTAACATCCTCCTCGTGGTGATGACAACAATGGAAATTTTGAAGCCTGACTTGTGCTCTTCAGATGTGGCCTTTTTTAGTCTTTTTCCTAATCTTTTGTAGTTTGCAAGATTTATATGTATCTAGGTACATTTTGTAAAACTTTTAGTCGAATTGGATATATTAGTTTCGTCCCTATGGACAAACATCGACAAAATCTCTGGACCTAGTGTTGGTTTTAGTTTCCCTTGTTGGCAGGCCTTGCACCAGGTTGTTTGACATATGTATGGACACCAACTTTTTGGAGGTAATATAAATTTATAACTTATATATATATGAAAAAAGACACGATTATTGCATATTTTGTTGAAATGTATATTCATATGTATATCGCTCATGTATATTATGCTTTTCATATAATGTTGTGGTTGTTGTTGTTTGATTTATAAAATGTATTATGAGGATGCTAGTGATTAACATTGTTAATAATTTCTCTGTTTTTAAGTTAAATTTGAGATGTATCACTCATTTAAATTTACAGTTGCCATATAATGTTTAACTTTACTTTTATGAAATCATTTAATTTGGATTGTGATTGCAAAAAGTTATAACCATTAATTCCATATAATGTTTAACTCTTCTTCAAGGTGAATTGTTTGTTGCCGAACAAGATACAATATGTTAATTAAGCGTGTTTAGAAACAAAAATACTTAAAATATGATGAGTGAAATGATTATGATTTGAATAATTATCTCTTTCCATATATTATAATAATAATGTTATAATAATTATTCACTAATAATAATGACGATGATGTAATAATAATGTTATTTTTTATTTTTTTATTATTCAAATATTTCAAGTTAAAGCTATAATATAATTACTCCCCGGATGGGGTGACACACGGTGAACCATGCAATTAAAGACAACCCCTACCTATCACCTCTCCTCCATGCTTTAGTTATCAAGGTCGCACATTAATTCAAGGCTATCTGCCAAGAGATTTTGTTCCATGGGACATTTGATGCTCTGGTTCAAGATGAAGTCAGTTTTAATTGGGAGTGGTACTACAAAGGACAATGTTTCCTCCGATTTTATGGCTCCCTTAATGTGATTTAATGGGGATATTACTATGCACTTCTTAACTACTCTTGACATGATTCTTCTTTCTTCTCTATCTACGCACTTGGATTTTCCTCTGGAGAGGTTAAGTCATGCCCAACTCTGTTATGAGGAAAAACTCTCTATGGCTTGGGGTAAGACCACAAGAAACGGAATGACACCCATAAATCAACTCTAATCTCAAGTATGCTAGATAATTGGAAATGCCAAGAAAAGAAAGGTTAAGAGCCCACCTCTTCTGGACATTTGTAGAAGACTACTATTGAGCTCACGATTCAATGCTTGATACCTACAACTTGTTCTCAACATTCAAGATACACAAGCATATGAAAATATATAAATTGTTAGCATATAAAATAACATAGTTCGTTAACATGTATAACAAATTTACCCATGTATAATAACACAAATATTTGTAACATATAATTGGACGAGAAAAGAGTATTTCTATTAATATAATCAACAAAAGTACATAAGTGACAACTTCATGTAGCGACACTTGACAAAACCGAGAAAATAAGTTCTTCCACTTGGGCCTTCACCACTTCAATCCTCCACAAGGAAAGCTCATAAGTTATAGGACTATTTGGGTTCCTCCTTCACAAAATAGAAAGAGCTTGGGGGCTAGACACAAGGGAATTTTGGACTTTAAGGACAAAGGTATGTAGACTCAACATGAGGCAAAATTTCTCTAGAGTGTATTTGCTCTCCACTTTTTCTATCCTCTTGAAAAATTGTATACGACTCAATTTATAGCCTTCAAAGGGAATTGAAGGATCAAATCAGAGTGTTTTTAGCATATGAAAGGCCAAAGGGTATGGATCATGTGCCTTGGCATGGAAAACCCAAAATATTTTTTAATTTTGAGCACAAAACCCGAGGTACGCGGGCTGTAATGGAGCAACCTAAATATACGCAAGTTGCTTAACTGTAGCCCACTTATCTGCACACAAATTTGAACTTTTGACTTTGGTTTGAGCTAAATAGGGGAATTCAGTCCACAGAGGGAAATGGAAGGCCACCAAAGCATGATGCATATAGTGTGAAAAAAAATTCATATAAACTATGCTCCCTAATGTGTGAGGGTAGAGGAGCAATCATGATGGCTGAAATACATTATAATTCCCAAAAGTGGAGTAGTGGGGATCCAGTTGGAGGAACTATTCACTCGTCATAATATTACAATACATATTGAATTTATACACATGGCTTCCAATCTGAAGTACACTAGAGATCCATGTGAATATATATAAGGTAACTATCGTGGCCATGAATAGGCGATACAAAGTAGGCATATGTCGTAGGCAGTCATAGTCACAAATAAGACATAGTGGAGTTTGGTCTCAAAATCAACTGAATACATCTGTATACAATGAAGTACAATGTGATATTCCATGATAACTGAAGTCATATAGGTATTGGTACGCTAAAAGACAACTGTAGGTATGAGGTATTGCTACTGTAAACTGGAGGTATTCTACACTAGCCATCGATGGTGCAAGTCTACATCGCATGAAAAAAGGAGTTGAAGTTGAACAAGATGATGCTTAGTTTGATTACCGGTCATTGAGGTATACCATTAACAAACATGAGACAACCCAATGATGATGAAAGTAGGCTTCAAGGCACCAAGTACATTCGACAAGTGTGAATAAAGGTGTTGAGGTCAAACACTTGAGTAATCCATCGAGCAAGATACATTGATGTATTCCCAATTATCGATGGCGAGAGAACCTGCCACTAATCACTACAAGCCTCTAGGTACTCTTAAGACTCTAGATCTAGATTCCATAATAGATCAACCGAGGTCGATGGAATGAGATCCATTGAAAGGAGAGCATTGAGGTATCTCTCATCATCTAGCATGAGGTACAAACCTATACTTTGATAATTAGGAAGAACTCAAACGAATAGGATATGCACGAACCGATGACCATGTGTGTCTCTCGCATTCACCAGATGCAAGTAGTACATGAAAGAGATCCTTTGAATAACAACCAATAATGAAAACTATCGACAGAGGTGAGGAAGCCATCAATAAGGTCTAATGGAATAAAAATCACTACACCAATACCAATGTGTGAATATATTTCTTGCCATTGAACACAAGGAAAACCACCTAGTCAGTGACCGATGAGGAGATTCCATCTGCTGGGTTCAAGGTCACCTACCAATGATGAAAGTAGGCCCAGGGTGCAAGGTAGGTGTTGGAACTAGGTTGAATTAGAAAAAAAGGCTATTTTGGGAAGAAAGGCATGCACGAGGAAAGCAATAGCCGGAAGGAAGAGCAGCACATGCGCATGCATGGAATACCTAATGACGTTAGCGTTAGAGTTTTTGTAATACATTGTAATGGATGATGAGCCATAAATGTATATATATGGATACCTAGGGGAGTAGTTGGAGAGGACGAGAGGAGACGATAGAGAAAGGAGTCATGTTTTGATAACTAGCTGTAATACTTTTGTCATACAACCTAATTTTGTAAGTTGTTGAGTTGTAGAGGGCCAAAAGGGTGGATCTCGAGGATTAGATCATAGGCCGAGGAGCCTGGTGTGATCTAGTCCACCTCATAATATATCTCGACCTGACTAAGGACGAGTTGTAAAGGGCGCGACGTTGTAGTTTTGGAACTACCATAATAGAAGAGTTTGAGAGCCAAATCTTTGTGGACGTAGCCCGGGAGGAGGTGAACCACGGTAAAACCTATGTTATGGGATTGAATGATTACATCTCTCTTACTATCTCTGAGTATATGTTAGAATGATGTATGAATGAATTATTGAATCTGATTACATTACATACATGAATGAGAATGCCAATATATTGCTTAATAATTAAATAAAACTCTCAACACACACTTCACAGATCTCTATTCAGTCCCAGACTGCAAGCACTTGAGTATTGCAATCACCCATTGAGACTATCTTAGCTGATATTGCGCAATGCACTATGTGTACTATGTTTCCTTCTAGTTTACCAAGGGGGCCGATAGTTTTAGAGGCTTTGTTGGATCCCTAGTAGACCTGAACCTCGGTCAATCATGTTAAAGGTATAGATCAAATAATTAACCAAAAAATGGTTCCATTGCCAATTGGAACAACATAGGATTGAGTAGATAGGATCTATTGAGGATCTGTTAAAAGAATGTAAGATCTACGGAAGGCAGGTCAAAATAATATCAAATCAGATGTCAATAAGGTGAGAATGCACTGCTAGAAGAGGATATTGAGGCCGTGGAATCCCACAAAAGCAGAGATTGAAAGATGGCTGAAGAAAAAGGATCCAGAATTTGCACAGAAAGATAACAAAAACCCTAGAGTAACACCGCACAAATACCTTGAGAAGTATGTGTTTACTGATCTACATGAAGTATTTTTCTTTGATTTTTGACACTTATTGCAGTAGTGGATATTGAGGTTGAAGGATAACCACACAACAAATCAGATCTGATAGTTAGAGTGGACCTCAGTTCAGATCACGCAGCTAGAGCAGGTGAATAACAAATTCACCCGTGCAATAGATTTTTGGCTCGACAATATTATAGCAGGCTTTATAACAGAATTTGCAGTAGATACCACAAAGTCATACAATGCAACAGAGAAAGAGTTTCTACACGAGCCTCGAGGAAGGTATATTAGATCGATGTATACTTCTATAAAGATATTGCTATATAACAAAGGTGTAATGACAATGGAATCAATCAACTAAACTTCCCTGTGTGCATGGGGGAAGGGGGGAAGCACTGACAGAAAAAGGAGAAATGGAAGGAGAAGTGGATAAAGGAAAGAAGGAGGAAGCATTGGACCCAATCATGATGGACGATGATCAAATCAAGCAGATCATGGCGACAGCTGGAAAGACGCGCAGTGGAATACCCTACCAATACAAGGTGAACACCAAGAAGAGAGTCATAGATGTGAGGGAAGGCTTAGAAAGTGATGAAGAGGAGGTAGAGGATATCTGGGCTATGGAGCAGATTGAGGAAATCCCTCGCTTAATATATGAGAGGAAGACGAGAGGTCCAAGAGAGGGAATATAAGACAACAATCCTATCCATATTAATGTCAATGTGGAACCCATCAACCCATGTATGACTAACACACCAAAAAGAACACCACTGTTTAGACAACCAAATTTTGGGAGAAGGAAGAAGAAGGAAGTACATATACAAAAGGAACTACAACTGGGGGAGCCAGTTCATGAAGCATTAGTCAAATATCTACACCACGCAGAGGTAGTAGTTCATCATTCAGGATGACAGTACATGATCCCACCATCAGGTTACCAAAATTCAAAGAAGAAGCATCGGAGGATCCGAAGAAGCACTNTTTGTGAGAAGATCTTGGAAGAAAAACAAATCACATACAAGGACACTAAACTTGCACAACTAGCCATCATACTAAGGGATCACGCACTAGATTGGTATTGAGGGGATAAACTCTAGGGTTTGAACTAGTTCCACTTGATCTTGTGCTAGATGCTCTAGAAGTAGGACGACACCTAGGGTTTAATCTTCAAGTCTTCATTTGAGTTAACATCCTTTCAAGTTGTTTCATTAACTCCATATTCAAGACTTAAAGAAGGAACTAATCTTTCTCTTGCTACAAGTGATTACAAACCTTAGTTTAGCTTATCTCTCCCAAATGACTTGGTGTTAGCATAGGGTTTGCATTGCATTTGCTTCTTCATCACTTTCTAGCCAAACGTCTTGCATCTTAGCCTAGATTGTCATCTAATGTCATCATTTTATGCATTAATTGCATTTTCATCCATTAGGGTTTAATGTACTGCATCTAATTAACATAGTTTAATGCTCTTTCCTTCAAGTGATTACTAGATTATGATTTGATGGTATTTAACTTAGCATTTAGAGCATATTTTATTGCATTCTTAGTTAATTCAAGAATAATTTACTATTGTCGTTGTAAACTTGCTATTGTTGAAGCATATTATCTCTTGTCTCTAGTTTTATTGCAACAATATTTTTTCTCTTTGATAGCTAGTGGATCAACTTTTTTCCCTTTTCTTTTAGCTAGTGTATCAACCAGGGGTGATTTTAAGAGCCCCCCTAAATTTATATATATAATAAATGGGCAAATCCCCATGATACATAGGAAAAGTTGAAGGCTATTTTATCAATTATATAATATATATATATAATTTTTTGGCCAATCTTTTAGTTAATTATATAATCTTGTAAAATCTTGGCGAATCTTTCACTGAATTATAAAATCTTGTAAAATCTTGGCGAATTTTTCACTGATATTGAACAAAATCTTGGCACCCACAGGTAAATCTTTGCATCCTCTGCCCTCACTACACCCACCTGCTTGGACATCCCTTGACCACATCACCCACTTACATGACTTGGATGAGGTCTCTTCCGGAAACTTTCCTCTTCCAGTGGACACTAGCCCAATAGGACATCCTGTCATTTTCTTAGTATTGTTCATTGCATCCACAAAGTATTGTTCTCTACTCCAGAAAGCATTTGGAAGCTTTGTAGTACATTGCATCATTATTTTGTCAATAACTGCTTATAAAACAGACTCCCCATTAAGATTTGCATGCTTACATATCTTCTTAATCTTCATCAATTGTTCAACTGAATGAGGGATCATTTCTGGAGATGGATCCTATTGATCTGGCTTAACCCTTTCAGCATATTCAAATTTCACAGGAATATGAATAGATTCATTCTTTACATGCAATGTAACAGTGTCTTGAGCTATAATAAAAGGTAACTAGTGATTCACAAAGTCATGCCCTAACAGAACATCACAACCCAAAATAATATGTAAGTAGTGTACAGTGAATTGCTCTACCATTAAGAATGATAGGAAGTCTCTCAGCTCGATGTTTGATATATTATCAACTCATGATTTATAGCCCTGAATCCGGTTTCATGTTGTTCCCAGAAATATCGAGGGATAACATTATACCTAGCAGATGAGATCATTGATCCCGTGTCTATTTGTGCATCTAGCTAATATAGCTTGCATCAAAAAAAATTTGAAGTGATAGTAATGACAAGCCTATCTTTTAATCCAAGCATTCTTATGCATTAACAATGTCTTTCAATATAGTCATTACTTATCTGTTTTCGAGGGAAAAGCTCAAGAGCTTCATCTGGAACATGTGCCAAAGCAATGGCTTCTCTTTGTTGCTCTGTCCTTTCTAGTCATTCTTCTTCTGAGTCAGATACTGTAGGAGATTTTTCTTGGTCCTCTAGTAATGTTCTTATTTCCTCTTGGTCCTGAGCAATACCCTATTTTAATTTAGCCATAAGCATCAACTTTTGTTGCATAGTTTCCTACAACTGAAATATCTTTGTTGCCCTTTGTCTCCTATGCATCCTTTCTTGAATAGTGTTGGGATGGTATTGTTGGTAATGAGTATAGAGTGTATCCATTGGCCAAGGAAAACATGAATGAGGATTCTTCTTTCTATGTGCGGGAACCTTGGGGGCTTTGGAAACAGGTTTTGACAAAGTGGCTACATCAATCACCATGTTCCACAAGCGCAGATTAGAAAGCTGAGCAGTGAGTCGAGAGATGGAAGAAGCATGAAACCTTTGATGGCGAAAATGATAGTGAGATACATAATTTTTCAAGTTGGAGGGAATGGAGACTAGCTAATAGGGCTTCTTCTGGGGGTTCACTATGGAGCATTTTAACAGATAAAAAATTAATGTCAGGAAATTCATCAGGAGAATGTGTGTCATTTTCAGAAAGAGAAGTTAAATAAGTACAAGATGAAGGAGAGTATACAATAGATTCAAAAGAATAAATCAAAGGAAAACTGAATTCAGGATCAAAGTCTAGACTCTAAAGGAGAATGAGAAAGAAGATCCCATTCTGTTAGATCCAATGTTGCAGAAAAGACTACTGCAACCTTCTTGCCAAATTTAGTCCTGGCTTTCTGGGGACACTTGGATGCCCAATTTCCTTTTTGTTTACAAATAAAACACCCGCCTTCTTTCCTTTTGCTGGTTCGATGCCAGACATAGGATGTTATTTTGCCTAGATACTCAATATAGGGCATCTATCTCTTGTATTTGTACCTTAAAGGTTTACGTTTTTTGCAGGAGTACCTGGCATACCACTGTTTGTAGGGACGACCAAAAGTAGGTTTGAGGGAACCTATTGCAGTGTTTACTTATAAACATCTAATGATGCTTGAGTGCTTTTGCAGATTTCTTTTGAACACATTGCCTTTGAATTGTTCTAACAATAATATCATCCAATGATGTTAATGACTCACTGTCTACTTGCAACTTATGATCAAGCATGTATTCTTTGACAAGCTCGGGAATATGACCTAGCATAGAAGCCAAATAATGGTGAAGGTAGGCAATGTTAGAGGAGTCAACTTCCTTGTAGAGAAGCTTATGCATTTCACACTTAAATTTATCCAAAAGGGCTAAATTATAAATTCTTTGAGACATAAATAAACTGGCATAATGTTCAGTGTCCATTGGGGCTTGGCCAAAGAAATCATGGCTTACGACTTCAACCAATGCAACAATAGTATTAGAAGATTGAGTTACTTTAGTTGTTTTCTCTTGTGGTAATCCATACCACCAGTTTTTTATCATACCTGCGAAACCCCATATTAATCGGAAAGTAAGCTCTTGCCAGGTGACTTTGTCTTTGAGAATAGATTTTTGTATGTTATCCCAATCTTCCCATGAGGCAATTACATCAGCAATTTGCCGAGGTGTGAGGCAACCTATGTCACTGTTAGGGCCAGGGCTAGAAATATTTGTACCAGAATAGAAGTACCAAAAAATGTATTAGCCAATCCAAGAATGTTTTTACACTTTCACCTCTAAGCTTCCTTAAGCTCAAACCAGATATGGAATGTATGAGTCTTTGACTATCCATTCTGGTGGTTCATCTTCTTTGATGTCAACCTCTCTTCTAATTTTATGCCGTATTTCTTCTTCATAAATATAATCAGGTTCTCTGTGATGTGTTACAATTTTGGTATCATATTGTATCATGCTAGCAGTATGATTATCTTTCCATTCTTTGAAATCTGCTACAAATTTATGATACCTCTCTATTATCTTTTGAGCTTTTGATAGAGTGACTTGGGCATAAACTAGATGAATTGCATTCCTTCTGTTTAAACCTCTTAAAACTTTAGAGGTGATAGTAGGATGACTGGAGATACCTTGAAATGACTGGTCATCCTTTGGAAAAAAAGGGTCATCTCCTGAAGCCGATGCAACATTGTACCCATTTGGAATCTGAAAATACAAAACGAAGGAAAGACAGTCAACACAAAAACAAATACTGTCAGCACGAAATCCATTTGGCCATAGATCAATACATTCAAATTGCCAAGAAAGATAAAGGAAAAGGCAAGGCTAAGAAGATTGAAATTGCCAAGTTGGCCATGTCTTTCTTTCTATGGTTACTTATTATGCTAAAATAATGTACATTAGCACTAAGTTTTTTCATGGTTGTTATCTGCATGCATTTCATTTCTATTATGGATAGAACAAAACACTCTTGAAGCCTTCCCATTGAGTAGAACTGAGCAAACATCATTCTAACTTATTCTACTAAATAATGCATTTAGTTTGCTTCATATAAGAATGATTTTAAATACACAAGTTTTGAGCTATATGAAAACTGTTATCTATTGTAGAAAACATCTGAGTTAAAAGGATTCTAGAAACACATCGAAGATGCCAGCAGTATGTTAAGGGAAAGATGCTCTGATAAAGCAGAGGTGTATCTTGGCTACTATTTTCAAGAACATTACTTTCAGTTAGATCTCATTACCCAAACACACTGATAAGTATTGTGATTCTGTTTCCTATTCCTTAGATATGATCTGAACCTAAAACTGAAACTGAAACTTCTAAATTTGAACTAAAACTAATATACTAATTCTGGACAACAACCTAACCTAGAAAAGGTTGAGGTTAGCACATGTATGCACCCTCTAACTTCTCCATAATTTCTCCACCATTATATAACAACACTTGAATTATCATTGATCTGCTCAGTGCACCATGAAGATACAAAGACTACAAAGTGTTGTTGATGAATCTACTGTTGCAAAGCCTACTCATGCATAATTTTTTTATTGTAGAACCTACTCATCACACTATGCCAAAACAATATAAAAAATGTTGCACCTCCTCCACTGTCATCATGACTATACAAATATATTGAATCATTCCATGCTAAAGGAGAAACATCCTCAAAACAACATTTAAACTCTGCCATTCTCTCTTTATGAGGAAGGTGCTCTCCACCACACTAAGATGTTATCATAGTATGTCAAACCTCACATTTACTAGGGGATTCAAAAGAATTTCAACCACCAATGAATTGAAAGGAATATAAACCAATACCATTTCTCCCTTATGTACTCTAAAATCTCTTGAGTACAATGAAATAATGCAGCAAAAAAGGCCCTTCATGTCAACCTCATAGGAAAGTATCTTCAATCTACAATCATGGGTATCTCACCCATGTACCTTTAAAACTATGGAAACTAAATCACACGTCTCAACAAGGTTATCTCCCTCTTTCTAACCAAATCCTCTACCACCAAATATGGACTTAGACTCTTCATTGTAAAAATCAACTGCATGCTTGGAATCATGGAGGATTTTCGAACAATCTCCCAAACAACATCCTACCATACTTGATCTACATGTTCTACCTCAAATATGGAAATATACTCCATCATGGCAAATACCAAACCATGTAAAGCACCCCAATTCTATCTTTGGGACCATGACCCCCTTATAGAACTAGAAATACACTTAATTCAATCACTTTTCCTAAAAATGGAAAAGAAAACTCAAAATAGAAAATAAAATTATAAATATAAAATGAAGCTAATCTACTTATTCTGGACAAAAACTTGTTACCTAATATGGAAAAGGCTAAGGTTGTACCCTCCTTCATAATTTATCCACCTTTATATAACCATTGTTTCACCCCCATTATTCTGCTAAGTACACCATGAAGACCCAAAGACTATTGCAAAAGCTGTTGATGAATATGTTGTTGTAGAACCTATTGCTAATGAATCCGTTGCTACAGAACCTACTCATCACGATGAGCCACAACACTATCATCACCATTGTGCATCCTCCATTGTCATCATGACTACACGGATCTTCTAAAGCATGACATGATAAAGTAAAAACACCTTGAGAACAACATGTAAACACTTAACAATGCCCCCTGTCTCCAGATTTGTGAAGAAGGTAGACTCAAACCCTAGCTAAAAATTTTAATCCCCCAACCATGTCAGAATATAGTGATTCTCTCAGTACACACCCTGATAGGTAAGTTCATGTGCTTATGGTCCGTCCCTTTATCAACAGAACAATGGATCATAGACTCTTGCAAATCCAATTTGCAGGGGAAACCCTCTTTCTTTGCATGTGGAAGGAGTTACCATGTTTTCTAGTTCCACTCTAAAGAATAGAGAGACCTTTTATTTAGATCCAGACCATATTTCATGAGTGAAACAGAGCAATATCTTAATCACTGGTCATTAGAATTTAATCCAACAAAATAAATTGTGTCAGCACTAGTGTGGGTCCATCTCCCCTACATTCCATTGACATTCTGGGATGAATTCACCTTGAAATCCATAGGAGACAAATATTAAAATCAACAAGGAAAAGGCTCACATATATTATGATTGTGGATATATGAAACCATATCCTTCCTTTTGTAAATGTGTAACTCTCATAGATGCATATGAACATTTTACTTATAAGTTGATATTGATAAACACATTACAAATTCAATGATTATTCAATATTAAGTTGTTATTCGATATTCAATATTAACTGATTATTCAATATTGAGTGATTATCTTGAATCATATATACAACCTGTTATCCCTTAAATTAAGTTGTTGAATGCTTGGTTCATTTTCCAGGGGCATGTGACCTAGCCCTCTCCATTTATGCTTCCACGTCTTTACTTCATCACTTGGTTAATTAAAATGTTCAGAAGTAGTTTTGTCCATATAGACCACATTAGCCTCCAAAGACACTAAGCAGTCCTTGGATAGATTTATGAAAGAAAGGATCTTGAAAGGAAAATTGTTCAAATATTTGGACAATATGCCATGCATCCACAAATTATCTTCAGAATCTAAGTCCAACAACCTTTTTTCTTCCCTTGAGTTATGAAAACACCATGGATCTCTAATTTCCATCCCACCAGATTGGATGGGTGCATGCACATACTGTGGATTAGCTTATTGGTTTAATGTTGCAATCACTAGATTGAAGAGAAGATCACATGAAGTCTAAATGGATAGGTCTCAACTACCCTTTTTTTATAATAGTTTTAGGTCCCTCAAGAATGGACAGATGTAATATGGGAATTTGATTCAAGGTGGATATTAGCATCACTGCCCTCACAATATTTAGACATCTAATGGGCCAACTTTCCATGGACCACCAGATTTTATCTGTCCTGATTCTGAATTGGTTGGAAGCCCATACGAACACCCAATCATTTGATTATGTCACCCTTTTGTAGAAGGATAATTCCCTAGTTTTGTCCATACAGACCAAAATAGCCTCCAAAGACACTAACCTCCTTGAGAAATTCAAAAATTCATGTTTATTGTTCTTACTAGGCCTGCCCTAGGCACCCTGTCTGCTTCTGGTTGTCAAAGCACCTTGATGATGTTGTGAGCTATTATGTCGCCAGTACTAATATACCAGTCAAAGCATCATGTTGTCTTCTTAGTTTCCTGTATATCTACCCTCATAAGCTATTATCTTTGGAACACGTGAAATAAAAATTACATTGCATTGCAAAATTTTTGTTAATTGCTAGAAGATCAAGATACAAGTTATAAACATAAATATCTTCCTTTTTTTTAATTTGGGCACTATGTCTAGTAAGAAATGAAGCCATATTCAAAGAAAATCTAAGTATTCCCTCTCGAGTCTTTTACAAAGTTCAAAATACCTTCAATGCATACGAGAAGCCAAGTAGATAGAAAACGAGTAAAACATGGAGTTTTTGTTATGGTGCAGCACAAGGGAATCCTGAAGACAGTGGATCAGGGGGTACTCTTGTCCTTTTTAAGAAGACAGTGGAGCAGGGGGTATTCTTGTCCTTTTTAAGAAGACAATGGAGCAAGGGGTATTCTTGTTTTTTTTTAGTTTTCGATGATGCAACTCAAGGGAATCTTGGAAACAGTGGAGCAAGGGGCATTCTCGTCCTTGTTTTTATTTTTTATGGTGCAACAAAAGAGAATCCTGGAAAGAGTGGAGTAGGTGTAGTATTTTTATATCAGAGGATCATTGGTGTCATTTCACATGAAACTTAGGAGTTGGCACAAACAACAGGGAAAACATCATGGCAACAAATCTATTATTGAAACTAGCTATGTGACAAATTCCAGGTGATTGGTGACTCCAAGTTGGATATTGGTTGGTTGTCATCTAATATCAGCAGTAGTCATTAAAGCTAGAGGGGATGATCAATACCACAAAGGAGATTGTGGGTTCTTTTGAAAGCACTGGTTTCATTCAGGCCATGAGGGAAAACAACTCTTCTGCAGATGGATTGTCAAAACTGGCTTTGTCTCTTCAACTAGGAATTTTCTCTACTCGGGGGCACAGAGTAGGCAGAGCATTTAATGCATACAGAAACTGATTTTCTAATGCTTTGTTACTTTTATGATTGATATTAGATGTCATGTTTATGAGTGCTATATAGATAGAAAAATATTGTGCTTCCTTTCGGATGTTGTTTGATTTTTCTAGACTTCATGAAATGGTCCAAGCCATCAATGGTGCCCCTAAAGGATATAGGAGCCCTGCGTATGACAAAGCTAGAACCTTGGGACTTGACATGGAAAGAGCCAAAATCCAAGGTGCTCTAGGAAAACTTACAAATGATTGGAACCGACATGGGGTATCAATTGTATCTGATGGTTGGACAAATATGAAAGGTGGGCCATTGATAAATATTCTTGGTGTGTCTACTAGTGGTGTGATCTTCCTTTCAGCCCATGACTACTCAAATCGCTACAAGACAAGTATTAATATTGCATATGCCTTGCTTAAAACCATTCAAGAGATTGGGCCCTGCAATGTCATTCATGTCATCATTGATAATGCTGCTAATTGTAAGGCAGCAGGAGCAATCATTGAAGATAGGAATATTTGGCTTGGCTTGGAAGATAGGGTATTACTAGAACAAATTGGTCACCTATGTTACAGTATCCGTCTTCCCACTGATTTGGATCCATATAGATTCCCATCTTCTATAGATACAGCTCGAATACATGTCCACTAAAAAATTCCAAAAAAAGAGGGGGGGGGGGGAAGATAAACCCTAACACAAAAGTGGACACCAGCTTTTCAAATACAACTAGAAACATCTAAACTTCCAAAATTTAGTAAATATCCTTGATAGATTTGTTTATGATATAGTTGTATATAGTACATACATTCTTTGATAGTCAATGGTTAAAACCATGAAGAGTCACCAACTCACTCAATAGTTAACCAATTGGTTAATCAGAGTACTCAGTTTCTAACATCAGTATATAAATGTCTATAGGCTTCAAACTGATGATTTCAAGGATTACAAAAAGCCTGTTGTTATAAAGAG
>JASDQU010205376.1:5893-28798 GCA_032191745.1 Picea mariana
TGGCTCATTAGTTACTCATGTATCCTATATCTATTGTAAATTATTCACTCTTTTGAGTGTGGAATATAGTTAATGAGAATTCTTCCATTCTTTCTATCTTGCTTCTTCTTTCTCAATTTTTCTCTGCAAATGTGTGTAGTATTTTCTAGCTAGATCTATACTATGCAGGTTCAACACATTTACAAACAAAGTACAAGAGATCTAGCTAAAACAAGTACAAACAAAGCTTATCAAGAAAGGAAAAGAGATTCAATATGGAAGAATGAGAAAATATATTCACACTACTCCAATTAGCTGATGATTGATACATAGATCATGATTAATATGATACAATGAATGAGTGGAATACACTCATATATAGGGAAAAGCATTCCATAATTAAAAAAAGCAATCAAGCAGTTAGCTTTCCTTAGGAATGCAAGCATGCATAATAGTGATGGTAAAAATAGAAAGTCTAAAAATAGAACTAGTCAGTTGACTCCCAATGAGCTAGTGTTACTCCCACTGAACTAGTGTGTCGAAAATAGAAATTTCTCCAAAAACTTAAATTATGGTCCCTGACTGATCCACCCCTTTTTACTCTATTACAAACATATATATAAATCACAAACACAATCCTTAGGCTCAGGAGATCGAATTCGATCCTCCTAGTCGAAAATAGCAAGTAAATCCCAAAGATCTGGAACTGCAAATTTGGTCGAATCTGTTGAAAATAGGGGTACGCTCAGTCATTGATTTCTCCCAATCAGTGACACCTATGCAAAAACTGAAGGAAATTATTGTATATTAGCTTGTCTGTAGCAAAAACCTCCTTCAATTTCTCAAATTTCGTCCCCACCTCGTCGAAACAACTCCCACAAAATCGGGACTGTAATAGGAAAAACCAAAAATCCGAAAAATGAGGCTGAAAGATAACTTCGATTCTCCCAACTAGTGGAACCTTTGCAAAATTGGGAAGAGGTTTTTGTTCTTCAGCCCGTGCTAAACAAAAAATTATCTCAGTTTTTAGATATCTGTTTTCGTTTTCCCAGAATCCGCTTCGCAAAACGAGGTGTCAAACAGACAAAAAATGGACGGTTTTGAAAAATTGGGGGAAAGTGGTTTTTTGGGGAAAAGTGGTATTTCGGACCCCCCCTAAGGTGTTAAGTGGTATTGGGAGGGGGGGTCCAAAATCATCTGGAGGTGACACGTGTCCCTCCCAATACCACTTTTCAGACACCCCCCCGGTTAAAGTTCGAAAAGCACGGGGGGTCCAGAATTTTTTATGTCCGTGGATTTATTTACCTTGGGATAAGTGCATAAGGTGCGCTTTATGTTTTATTTTATTTGTTTTTGGCTTTTTGTTTTATTATGTGTTTTAATTTTGTTTTATTTTTAATTTATTATTTGTTTTATTAATGTTTTGCGCCTATTCATTTTATTTGTTTATTACTCATTTCTAATTTCGTTTTATTATTGTTTAAGTTATTATATTATATTTTTGTTTTAACTATATAGTTTAGTTTTTATTTATGATTTATTTTGTTTTTATGTTTTTTATTGTTTTTTATTATTGTTTTGTATTTAGTTTTTTTTTTAATTATTTGTTTTATGTTTTATTTGTATTATATTTTTAATTGTTTTTCTTTTGTGTGATTAATAAAGCACTAACCTAAGTATTAACAACTAACTTAACTATTAATCATTAATCAATTAATTAATGATTAATTTATTATTAACAAATCTAACATAAATCTAAGTGTACTAAATTTAATTACTGACATTATAAACCTATTGATTTTTCTTTTAACCTAAGTTTGCTTATTTGTGCAGGGATAAAATTGGTGAAGGGGTGAAGGAATGAAGGTTGAGGGACTGAAGGATGCAGCAGGGTGGTGAAGGATCCAGGCAAAATGGATGGAGGGGAAATGGAAACAACCGAGAGACCACCAAACCAAGAATTTCATCATGAGATCCACAAATGATATTTGAATCATCAGATCTCTTATAATTATAGGACCCTAACAAGAGTAATAGAATGGAAAATTACTTGAAAGCTCTTGGAGCATATGTTTGGTTCTCAGTTGCTTCAGGATACAATGCTTTGAAGAAACCAAAGACTGCAGCTCAGAAGGAAGCAAAAAGGAACAACAAATTGGCAATAGATACCATCATGGATGGATTGACAGATTCAGTGAAATCCAAGGTGGTGCATCAGCAACAGATCTTTGGGACAAGCTACAAGACCTTTATGCAAGGGAAGAAGCAGAAGAAGTTGAAGCAAATTACAACATCTCATATTTCAAAGAAGAAAATAGAGGTTAGTTATTTTGCTTTAATTGTGAAGGAGTAGGACATGTTGAATTTGAATGTCCTCATCTAAGGATTGAAAGAGATGACATTGAAGAATAAAATTCCAATGAAGAAGAAGAAAATCATGAAGCATAAATGATTCAACAAGAAGATGAGAATCTTAAAAAATTGAAGCATGCTGAGATTGAAAATAGCAAGCTCAAAGACACGCATAGAAAACTAAGAAGTGAATTGGGTAGCTATGAAAAGACAGTTGTAAGCTTGAATAAACAATTAGAAGACTTTGAGAAACTAAGAGAAGAAACCATTTCCTTGAAAACTCTACTCGAAGAAGCAAGAAGAATAGGAGAAGTAAGGAATGTCCAAATGGTGAAGAAAGAAGAAGATTGTGAGAAAATTGAACAAGAAGTTGTCTCATTGAGGAAGAGATTAAGAAACTCTCAAGTGCCAAAATACTTAACACATATTGGATGCATGGGTGAAACTTCATACAAATAAGATGCAAATACCAACAAGAAGGTTGAAGAAAGAGCTACGCAGACAGTTGATGAGAAGTGGACCAGGATACCAAAAAGAAGGAATGATTACAAAAGAGATGAATATCCAAGAAGACCTCCTACCTTCAGGAATCAAGGAAGCTTCAATTAGTATGAAGGAAACTACAGAAGAGTAGATCATGAACCCAGATGGACTACATCACAAAGAAGGTCACTTACTCCCAAGTATCAAAATTTATTTCTTATTCATTGTTATACTTGCAAAAACTTTGGACATAAGGCAATTAATTGCAAAATCAATGAAAGGAACAACTATGTAAGAAACATGAATGGTGTAAATAGAAGATATGGAAATAATCGTGGATTTGTCAACATAAGTAATAATTCATTTTCCCCATTAATGGGCAAAAATATTGTATGCTACAAATGTAATTATCTTGGTCACAAAGCACAAGATTGCAGATATATGAATTAAAATGTCCCTATGCCAACCACAGTATGGATAAGGAAAGAGATTCTGAACAATGAAGATTGTCGAATGGCATTGACCGCTGAAGAATGTAAAGAAGAATATGAATGGTACATAGACAGTGGATGTTCTTCACACATGATCGGGGATCAAGACAAATTAATCACCTTGAAGAGAAAGGGTGGCAATGTTTCATTTGGAGATGACTCATCTGCCAAAATAATTGGAAAAGGTGTAGTAGAGCTTGGAAGCAAAAATGTAAAAGCAAAGAATGTCCTCACATTAGTAAAATGTGTGATCAAGGATATACTCTCACGTTTGACTCACAAAGATGCAAAATCAAAGAAGAAGGTTCAGGAATATTGGTTGCAACTGCAACAAGAATACCAAGTAACATATACGTCCTAAATCCACGAAAAAATATCCAAGGAAGAAAGAGACCATAAAAATGAAGTGTTATTAAGTGTTATATGTTCAAGGGGAACAGCCCCAAAGAAGAGAGTTACCTTTTGCCATTAAACTCAAGGGAGCAGCCCTACCCTTTGCTATTGATGTCAAAGGGGGAGAGAAATTGGGATCATGATGACAGGGGGAGCATGAGTGTTTCCATCAATGACAAAGAGGGAGATTGTTGGAAGATTGGTTGTTTTCATTGATGTCAACCCTAGTCATTGGTTTTGGACCGCAAGATTGATGAAGGTATTTGGACATGAAAGACAATGCACATGCAAACACAACACCCATGGATGGATAGTATACATCATGTTGTTTTTGGTGGTAGGTGGAATGTCATGTGGATCCTCGTGGTTGAGGAGAAATGAATTTTTGAAGATGACAAAGTGAATTGAATAGGGAAGTACAGATCAGCCCTGAAGATAATTAAAGAAAGGAATTACAAAATAAGAAAGTGTCAGGTCGGCCCTAATGTTAAAAGGAAGTGACATAAAGGTTATAAATACATTTCATTATACATTCATTTTACATACACACAAGTCAAATTTCAAAGGAAATCGGAAGTAAAGAAGGTCGGATTTCAAGGGAGGATGAAGTCTTTTGGTGATGTGTTCTAAGGTATGTTATTTACAGGTCATCTTACCATTTTCGATATAACTTTTTTTCTAGAACAATTCAGATGGTGAAATTAGTATGGTATTGAGAAAACATATATAGGTACCTGTGGCAAAAATTTCATCTCTTTATTCACCATAATTTTGGAGATATACTCTGTGGAAGATAGGGTTTTTGACTAGTCCTGAAGCTAGTCATAAACAGGTGTTCTGGGTAAAATAGTTATAACTTCGTCATATAGAATCCAAATTAAGTGAGACTAATTTCATTGGAAATAATACAGACTTTAGTTTCTTGTGTGAAAATTTCAAAATCTAATGTTAAATATTGAGCGTGGGGCATTCTATACAAGTTCGCTCTCCTGAATAAACCAAAATTGAATAAGGTCTACCATTCTCTCTATAACTTGTTTTTGGGGAGGATTCAAGGAGTGAAAATTAGAGGAGTTTCAGAGAATACATTGAGTTATATTATCTATATGATCAGAGTATTATAAGAAGTGAATAATTGTAGAAGTTGAAGAAGTCTCAAGAAGCATTAGTTGGTTCTATGTGATGGTTAGTTGATGGTGATTATTTAATGTAAAGTTTTATTATCTCTCATATATTCTTGGGTGGAAGGAAGGGGCAAGGATGGAGAGGTCAACCCTCTCTTGATATTGGAGGATTGTATCTTCCTTTCGGAGGTTTATCCATCCCTTTATATTTGGAAGTTGGAGCTACCTTTGGAAGTCATTACTTCCCTTGAACAATAACTATTGATTATTTCTCATATATTGTGCATGGTGTATTGTGGTGTATTGGTGTAACTCTTGTACTATTGTTCATTTCTCATTGGATATAATTGAGTGGTTTAAGTATAAGTTGAATTTTTTTTTAAATTGTACTCGATATTGATTCACCCCCCCTCTCAGTATCAATAGGTGCTTCATCTTGGGAAGGAGCAGGAGCTGGAGTACTATTTGTGGCACCCAGTGATGAGTATTACATCCATTTTTCTTATAGATTGCAATGGGACATAGATTACACAAATAATGTATGTGAGTACGAAGCTTTAATTTTAGGATTAGAAGCTGCTAGGAAATTAAAAATTCAACATTTGATAGTTTATGGTGATGCTAAACTTATTGTAAAACAAATAAAACAACAATATCAAACTAAACATCCAAGAATGAGGTCTTATAGAAATTATGCATGGGATAACATAGAAAACTTTTTCTTATCTTTCAACATTCATGTTATTACCAGATTTCATAATCAACAAGCAGACACTTTAACTCAAGTTGCAGCAAACTTCATACCACCTACTATTTTGAAATTCAAGTATCACATTGACATAAGACAAACCTTCAATTCCCAATAATGTTCATTATTGGAAAAATTTTGAAGATGATGAACAAATAAGACAGTTTCTGGAAATGATAGATGAATTTTTTGAGACACACATAGATCGAGAAAATCAAGTGATACAATGTGGATTATGCAAGAAGGAGAAAATCCAGAGAAGTTCAAAGATATAATTGCAAATCACGGAATGTTTTTGCTCAAGAATAATCAAATTCCCAAGGGTCTAATTCTGTTAGAAAGGCTATTCGACCAAAATGATTTACCTTTAAAGTCTACTTTGCAGCCTCATCCTTAAGAGGTTGAAGATTGTAATGTGGGATCAAATGAAAATCCAAAAATGGTCAAATTGTTTTAAATATCTTCCAACTGAGATGAAAAGAAAATATGTGGAATTACTCAAAGACTATAAAGATGTTTTTGCATGGACTTATGAAGACTTAAAAACTTACGATACTTTTGTTATCAAACATAAGATCCCATTAAAACCCGTAATTAAGCCTTTCAAACAAAATCTTAGACAAATAAATCAAATTCTCTTGTCCATAATAGAAAGGGAGGTCAAAAAGCTTCTTGATGGAAAAATCATTGTTCCTCTCAAATACTCTGAATGGGTAGCAAATTTGGTCCTTGTCAGGAAGAAGAATGGAGAGATAAGATTGTGTGTCGATTTTAGAAACCTAAATCGGTCTTCTTTAAAAGACAAGTACCCCCTCCCTAAAATGGATCATGTTCTAGAAAAGGTGGTTGAGGAAAATAGAATTTCTATGATCGACAGTTTTTCGAGATACAACCAAATTGATGTCCATGAAAATAATAGAGAAAACATTGTGTTTACTACTCCATGGGGAACCTTTATGTATGAAAAATGCCTTTTGGTTTGATGAATGCATGAGCAACTTTTCAGAGAGTAATATATATAGCATTTGTTGGTGAAAAAGATAAATTTGTTGTTATTTACCTACATGATCTAACAATCTTTTCTAACTTTGTTACATAGCACTTGGTACATCTCAGACAAACATTTGACAAATGCAAAAATTTTGGTTTGTCTTTAAACCCTAAGAAATCACATTTTGTCATGTAGGAAGGTAAACTCTTAGGGCATATAGTATCAAAATATGGAATCAAAGTAGATCCTAAAATATTTGAAGCTATTGATCTAATCAATATTCCTAAAAAAAAAAAAAAACAATCATTTTTAGGAAAAAATAATTTCTTGAGGAGATTTATTCTCAATTTCGTTGAAATTATCAAATTAATCACAGATATGTTGAAGAAGGATAATGAGGTAAAATGTAATACGAAAGATAAAGCATCTTTCCAGCGAGTCAAGAAAGCTATTGGAGAAGCATCAGTACTGGTAAGTCCTGAATATACAAAGGAATTTTTAATATTTTCCTTTGCATCTGAATATAATATTGCAACAGTGATTCTTTAGAAAAACAAAGAAGGATTCGAACAACCAATTTCCTTTTTTAGAAAAAACCTCGGGGATGCAAAGTTAAAATATGACAATCTAGAAAAACAAGCTTATGCAATGGTAAAGGCACTCAAATCTTTCCGAACATATGTTTTACATTCAAAAATAATCGCATATGTACCAACTAGCTCAATCAAAGATATCTTGATTCAATCAGAAAGTGATGGAAGAAGAGGAAAATGGTTGGCTAAAATTCAAGAGTACGATTTAGAAGTTAAACCAACCAAACTGGTAAAAGGATAAGGTCTAGAAAAATTACTGGCTGAATCAAATTTCAGAGCTCTAGGAATAAATCATTTTGAGTCTCATGATTCACTCCTAGACATTGAATAAATTGATGATCAAACGCTAACAACTTAGATCGATGATCAATTTTCTTCCTCATATTGGTACAATAATATTGTCACATGTCTTCTTACTCTTCAATGTCCTACTAATATAACTCCTTCCAAGGAAAGAACCTTAAAGTTACAAGAAATTAAATATTGCATTATCGATGCAAAGTTATACTGGAAGTATCCCTTGTGTTTCTTGTTATGTTGTCTTACAGAGTCTGAAACAGAAGGTGTCATCGATGAGTTTCATAAAGGAGTGTGTGGAGGACATCACGCATGGAGGGAAATAGCTTATAAAATTTTAAGGGTTGGCTATTATTGGCCAAAATTATTCATTGATGTAAATGCAAGGGTTAGAGCTTGCAATTCATGCCAATTGTTTGCTGGAAAACAAAGGCTTCCTACCTTACCTTTAATTCCAGTCAAAGTTGAAGCTCCTTTCCAACAATGGGGGTTATATTTTATCATAGACATTCATCCACAATCAAGCGACCAACATAGATGGATTTTAACTACTATTGACTACTTCACCAAATGGGTCGAAGCTATTCCAACTCGGAATGCCACTGATTCAGTAGTGATAAACTTTTTGGAATAAAACATCCTTGCAAGATTTGGTTGTCCAAGGAAAATAGTAACAGATAATGCACAAGATTTTAGTAATATCATTTTAGGCCATTCTACTGCTTATTATCCCCGTGGAAATGGGATGGAAAAATCGTCTAATAAGAGTTTGATGACAATAATTAAGAAATTTTTGACGGAAAATAAGAAATCTTGGCATATACATTTAAAATATGCTTTATGGGAAAACAGAATTGGCACCAAGAAATATATAGGTATGTCTCCTTTCCAATTAGTTTATGGTGCAGATGTTATTCTTCCTATTAATCTCACTCTTCCCGTGATGAAACTTTAGCATGATACGAATGAAAAAACAAATGATTTAACAAGAAGGATAAATCAAATAATTGAATTCCAACAAAATAGAAGAGAAGTGGATGATAAGCTCCAAAAATACCAGAACAATATGAAATCCATTTTTGATAAGAAAGTTAAAGACAGGGAGTTCCTTCCTGGAGATTTAGTATTGAAGTGGGAAGCTAGAAAATAATATGCGGGGAAACATGGAAAATTTGATCATCTTTGGTTCGAACCTTTCAAAATTGTAGCAGCTGAAGGGAGAAATTCATTTTGTCTTGAAAATTTAAATGGAGAAATTCATTTTGTCTTGAAAATTTAAATGGAGAAATTCATTTTGTCTTGAAAATTTAAATGGAGAAATTCTTGAGGGCCCCTATCAATGGGAATTTTTTAAAACATTTCATGCAGTAGTTTAGTTTTTAGTTTCCACTGTATATACCGAATTGGATTGGATTGACATTGGCAAAAAATTTCATTTTTCATTTTCTTTTTTTGAATTATTTGACTGTTTTTTATTTATTTGTGTAAATATTCTTAAGAAAATAATGTTTTCAACTTTATTTTAAGAATGTGTGTGTGTGTGTGTGTGTGTGTGTGTGTGTGTGTGTAATCACTTTTAACTTTGCAAAATAAAATTCATTTAGTAGTGAATAAAACAAAAATAAGAAGTATATGGATGATTACTAATTACTACTGAAATGAAATACATTCTCATCATGTATTCTTCTTTTTACGTTCAATGAATCATCTAACTTTTGAAGTTCCACTTTTCTTGTAGAGCCAATTATCATGGTTCTTCAACAACATTTTGAGGATCTGATGGAGAAAAAAAATCTTCAAAAATAGGAGATGATGTAACATAAAAACTCAATGCTCATCTTTTCCCCTTCTCGGACTCTCTGGAATCAAGTGACAAACGAATAATATCCTTTGTTGAAAACCTCAAAAGAAAAAAGGTAAGAGTCTCTTTTTCTTTATTGCTTAAGTAAAAAATGAAAAATTGATTGAAATAACTATGAAGGATGTTTTTCTCATGAACTAAAAATAGCCTCATCATTTGATCTAAATATTGGAGAAGCAGGGAAAATACAATCTGAAGTTTCACGTTGATTAGGTATAATATCGTCTCTCGAACGAAAATAAATTAAAAATATAAATAAATAAATATAGTTAAAAAAAAAGGGGAAATGACTACGAGACAGAGCAATTTAGAACTCTCATCTGACGCAGAAACTCATGTGAAATTAGGTCAATTCAGCTTAAAACGTTCTGAATGTTTGATATGTTTATTTCTTCCTCTTTCCCTAGTTCTTTCTACAAATGATATTCTTTCTCCTTTTTGATCTTATTAATCTTTATAAAAATAAGAAAACTTATCCTAATGATAAAAACATAAGGATATTTTCAAAACAGGTCGAGCGAATTTATTTACGTTTCTCTAATTTTAATTGAAAAAGTTTGTCTAAGCTAATCCTAGTAATTTTAGCTCTAATATCAAATTTCAGCGAACAAATTTGCTCAAGGTTTGTCCTTGAAATGAATGAATTTCCCAAAACTAACCTATAGGCGAAGGTATACTTAAAATTGGAAGAAAATATAATCTCGGAGTATTCTTAAAATTGTAGACAGGCCTTCTTTTTCATTAAAGATTTTAAACAGATATCATCCCTTGTATTGTACATACAAATTGATTGCCCCCACTTCAAAATAATAAAATTAAAGGCAGATGGTGAAAATAAATTCACAAATTGATTGCCCCCATATTGTCCAAAATAGATGATGAATGAAAATTCATATATTGATTGCCCTCATCTCAGTTAAATGAAAACTTGCTTATTGAAGTGGTGCAAGGAAATTTAATGGGAGAAATAGATAACTTCATCGGGGTACTAAACATGCTCGTTGACAGTGAAGCAATATCTATGATATATGTAAGGTTGACATACACATCTATACAGTATACTTTGTTATATAGCTCTCTTTTCAATAATATTTATATCTTGAACCAACTGGGATTCCTTAAATAAACATGCTTTTACATATCTATAACCTTGAAAGTGAACAGAGTCGATCAAAGTCAAATATTTTTTTTTAAATTACTTTGATTATCTTAAACAATTTTGGATTCAATTTTAAGGAAAGAAAACACTTATTAGTCTGACTTGAAATCAATCACCAAATGTTCTTTAATATTTTTAGATTTGGATATGTTCATTTTTTCTATATATGATTAATTTTCAATAAAACAAAAAAGTATTTCTCAAAAAGGAAGCATTAATGACTCCATTTACCCAATAAAGGCATCCGGTCTACTGTTCTTTCGTGTCTCATAGGGAGCCACAATCCCCAGATAGAACCTATGTTAGAACACTTTAGAAATTTAAATTTTAAACTTTAAAATCTTCTCGTTTTTTATCCTTTAAAAAATAAATCACAAAAAACTTAAGAAAAAAAATCGTTTCTCATTGAATAAATATATAATCATTATATCTTGACACGACGCTTCCAATATCATCCATTAAAGAGTTTTTAGTCGACCGGATCAACGCCACACACTCTTTCAGAATTCTAAAGTTGCGAGAGTGTTAAAGATTAAGAAAGCTTCACAATCACTTCAGGACTTCGTGATTCGGGAATTTCAATTTCAAGTGTTTAAGGAACTAAAAACCATGAAGTTGCAAAGCTCTAAAGTCCTAGAAACAGTTTCCCACAAAAATATTCTACTACAGATGAGTCACAAGACACCTGTCATAAAACTTTATTCTGAGCTGACAAGTGGCACTTATTTTTGGCATTTTTGTCAGATCATTCGCATGTTTGTAGGTGACACGTGTCACTCACCTTTTCATCACACGTCATCAAAAGTGACATCATCATTGTCGCATGACTCCAGGAGATTTTCCTTCGGGAGGTAAATCAAAGAATAGATTCAGAAACACCAAAGCGTTGAAGCACCAAAGTACTGAAGCACTTGTGATCATAATGAATAAAAAAGTTTAAAAAAAAAAACTAAAAACATTAAACAAGTTTGATTAACCATGATTAACTATTAAGAATCACTCCACAAAATTGGCCTTCGGGAGATATCCGTCGTTCTACATTTTAAACTCTTGAATGCCAAACTACTAAAATACTTAATGTGCATACAATCTCACGAACTCCCAGAGCTCCGGATTTCCAGAGTCCCAAAGTACTTAAAAATGGTTTGATTTTTTTCTTCGGGAATTCGGCCTTCGGGAAAAATCTGTTGCTCTACATTTAAAACTCCCAAACGCCGAAATTCTGAAGTACTTTAAAAAAAAAAAGACTTTAAATCATGATTAAATAAAACAAAAAACAAAAAAAATAATAATTGTAGATTAAATTCTCCATGAATTCGACCTTCGGGAGATTTATATTATTCTTCACTCAAAATCCCTGAATGTCGAACCACCGAAGTACGTTATTTTAATTACATTCATTAATAATATTCCCAGTCGATTAGGGTTAAAGATTCAGATAAGTATTGCGACTGTCAGGTAATAAATTCGACATATTTTAAAATGATTACTCTGTTAGTAGATTAATTCGAAGATAGCTAGATATTAATATTTCCATAAATAAAGGCATTTTGAATTTATAACCATTTTGTTATTAGCTTTTGAAAGTTTCATATTCAAGCATTCTAAGCTCACAGGTTTTTACTTCTCACAACAGTATTAGCTTTGTCTTTTGAAAATCATGGCGCCACGCAAAGAAGGAAAGAAACAAGATTCATCCATTGACGAATCGAACCCAGACGCAGATATACTTTCAGATACTACTTCTTGATTAACAGATGCCACCAAAACTTGGAAGCATGTGTATGAAATTTTAGAGCATGAGATCCTTCTCTGTCCAGATGATTCAACAGAAGAAGATGATGATACATTTTCAACTAAGCTCAAACATGTGGCTAAGTCCGAATTACACAAATTTGTTGATCGACCGAAGCTTATACCTTACACCGATATGGAAGTTGGGCCCTAGAGAACATATACATTCCAACAAGAAGCATCGTCAGTCACCAGAAGACCTTCGTCAACTCTTTTAAACCTGGATATATTCAAGTAATGTATAAATTATCCTCTAAACCCAAATATACCTACAATTCATCATTTATATTGAAGTTTGAGGAGGATGAATGCACTAAGTATGACAGAACCAACTACGATATAATAAAAACCTGGTGGGGTAATCCAACTAAGTTCAAATATGATGCCCATGGCATATATTCTACAACATCTTTGGATGCTCATATTATGTACATTTCCATGATGCTCTGTAGAATGTTCAGTAGGAAAAATCCTGCGCATTTTACCATAGAATGGGTTCCCATAATCCATGAGGTTGTTGAGGGTTACACTTTTGACTAGGGAAAAATGTTATCAGATAACATAGCCAAGGAAATTGTGGAGTACAAGATGATGAAATTTAAAGGACAACATGCCCCCTTTTATATGTTTGCATACATCATGGACGCAATATGTTTCAGGACTCCTTTTCCTCTCATGAATTGGAGTTGGACCTCGACCTACACTGAACCCATTCATTTTTATCATTCTAAGTTATGGGAGGAAAATTCAAAGGACTTCTTCTATGAAATTTGTCATAATGTAGTAATCCCAATTCATGTAGCTATCTATGGATAGCCTACCCCCAGAATTTCAGAGCAAATCATTAGAAATTTGAATGTTATTGCAAATTAGTATGTTGAGGAAAATTTTTCTTATATCATAGTGTTTGGCTGTTATATTTCTCCTCATGCTCTCCCCAAATTCCTACCTGACAGACTGGTTTGAAAAGAAGTAGTTTATCAAACAGTGTCGAGAGGAATAACCAAAGAATTGAAAGCAGCACATAAAAGAGTGTGGCCAACCTTTCCCATACAGGTTGGTGTGTTTTCATTATGTTATTTTGGACACGCTAAGTTTGAAGCTTCATCTTTAGAAGATATCAAATTGGTTGACATTGAGTATAAAAGGCATGATCCTCATAGGGTGGTTGAGAACCATTTAGCTCAATTTAATATGAAAAGATATATACATGAAGATTCCCCCTATGATGAAATTTCTAGAGGAGTGAGATCCTATGATGAAGTTAAGATCAGATTTCAAAATTTACCTCAAGATCAACAGTCAAGTTTCCTCAGTTTTTAGAGGCACATAAGGATTAGTCTACCCAAGGTCTTGCAGGGAGAACAGAAACTCAATTCAACTTCACAGGTGATAGAATCAACATAGCCCGAGCAACATAGCTTGTCTGAGGACAAGGTTAAGGAAGTGGAGAAGAACACAGATACATTATCCAAAGATGCAATAATATCAATATCGGGTAAAGATAAGAAGAAATTATTAGCATCATTTGAAGCTTTTATGAAGCACGGGCATAATTTTCCTCTTCCATTTCCAAATACTGAAAATCCAGTGAAATATGCCACCAATGCAGAAGCATATATTGCACTTAGTTATCCCATACCATTATTAACTCCTCTCGCAACAAGTTTTGAGTTATCTGGTGCAGAATTTATTAATATAGATGACCGCACAACTATTCAACCTGAAGATATGCCTCCAACAAACTTATTTTTCAACAAGAAAAGGAAGGCTATCATAAGAAGGGAATCTCGGCAAAAGGAGGGAGTAATTGTTAGAAAGCATAAAGTGATATATGATGGACATGGACAAGATGATCCTGAATTTGAAAGAGAAGTTGCAGATTCATTGGGAGCCTTTGCCGCTGCCAACCAGTGGTCAGTGGATAATCTCACAAAATAGTTGGAACAAAAGAGTCTTTTGGTTGAACAATTGCATAGTGATATGAAACAGATGGAAATGACTACCAGAAGTAAAATCAATTTTGATATAGAGCAAATCAGACATGGTTCTGAGCAACAGATAAAGCAGTTAGAAGACAAATTGGAATTAAGTGTTCAAAATCAGCAGGTGAGAAATATTATGCTTTCCTAGCAAGACAGGTTAATAGAGCAGTTACAATCTTTAATAACTTCATTTGAGAACACATGAATGGATATCTCTGCATTTAAGAAGCAAGCATTTGAAATAAATGCAAAGATAGAAACTATCCAACAAGATCTATACCATAATATGGATATTATTCAAAAACATTATCAAGTGATCAATAGTTTCTTAAAGAATATTCATGAAAAGGAGAAGGAAGCCTATACAGCCATGTCCAAGTTCCAAGATTTTATAGTCTGGCAACAAAAGATAAATGTACCTGGCTTTTTCCCTTTTTCACAGTTCAAGCAGATAAAGGGAGAGATGGCTTTAAAGGTCTGGGAAAAAAATCTTGAAGAAAGTAAGAAGCTAGCCAGAGAAGCAAAAGAAGCATGTCTTAACACTCTTTCAGTTGTAGAGTTGGAAATGACAGAGCTTGATGGAAGTGCTATCCCTGATACACTTGGGCAAATTGAGATTGAAAAGAGCAAGGAGAATTCAAATAAATTAGGGAGAACGCACAAAATATTATCCAACATGTAAATCAGGTTTATCTACAAATAGTAAATGATCTTCTGGTAAAACAGAGTTTATAACAACAGGTTAGAGCACAGGAAGTCGTGAAAATCCAAAAGAAGTTACCATTGGTACATAAAAAGGTTTTCTCCTTTGAGTTGAATGTGAATATCAAACCTTCTAAATTTGTTGTGGCATTAATGGAACTGCACACTCAATTCAAATATCATAAGAAACCAAGTCCATCTCCGAGCAAATAGAGGACAAATGAAGTGACATCAAACCAAAGAAAGCTCAACAAATATGGGAATATCTCCAATGTATCTTTTAGTTTTGATTATATTCTATTTTGAGATCAAGAAATGTGGGATGTCTAACTACTTTTAGCTAAGACATTTTTTGTTTAAATAAACAAATCTAAGATTTATTCCAGGATTATTTTTGCCATATGTAAAAGAGAACTCATTGACTATCAATAGAAAAGAGAAAACAGAGATTCTACATCCCATTTCCTTGAGTTATGTGTTTTCTTTGTATTTCCATTTCTTAATCATATTGTCTTCATTCGATGGCTATTGAAGATTGAGAGATCACAATTTAGTAATACATCTACTATGATCTCCATATATTGGAAGTTTGTTCAGTTACATTTTTTCCTCTGTTATTACTGTGAGTAAAACAAGACTTGTAACCTGTGTGAATTTCCTCATTTTAAATCATCTATCAAGGACATTTCCTCCATCGTTCTTCTACTGTGGATGAGGTAATATTTATCTGTATTTGATACCTTACTTTGTTTTAACAGTATTTTTTAATCATTTCTACTTTACATAAAATTAAAATTAATACTCAAAGAAAGACATATTTCCTATGTGTTTTCTAATCATAAAATTCATCTGAAGTTGCATCTTTAAAAACTGAAGGTAGAAAAACCATCACAAAAACAATTCTCATAAATATTTTGGATGCCTAACATTATTCTGTGAGCTTAGAATCAATCTCAGGAATAACAGAACCGATGGTAGATTCTATCCGTAGAATGCTTCAAAAGGAGTCATGTAAGTGGTAGTATGATAAGAGGTGGTGTACCACCATTCGGCTAAGGGTAACCACTCAACCCATTGATGTTGTCTATCAAACACAAAACACACCAAATATGTTTCTAAACACTTGTTGACCACTTCCATTTGGCCATCATTCTGGGGATGATAAGCTATGCTGAGATGCAATTGTGTTCCCTGGAGCCTAAATAGTTATTGCCATAAAATGATGGTAAAAGTGGGATCCTGGTCAGAAATAATAGAATGAGGCATTCCATGGAGTTTGAAGATATTATCCATAAAAATTTGACCCATTGTGGATGTTGTGAATGGGTGTTGAGTAGCACATAAATGATCATATTTGGAAAGACGATCCGCTACCACCACGATGTCTAACTTATTTCCTAGTTTGGGTAAGCCAACAATCAAATCCATGGAAATGTCCATCCAAATAGTAGGTGGAAACATAAGTGGTTGGAGTGTAACAGAAAGTCTGACAGCTTGACCCTTATTGTGTTGACATGTATCACATTCGGCCACAAAGGTGTGAATGTCCTATTTCATATCGTCCCAGAAGAAAGATCGTTTTACCCTTTCAAAAGTTTTGGTAAAACCTGAATGTCCTATTGTAGGTGAAGTGTGAAACTCAAAGAGCACCTTGGGTTTAAGGGTCGACTGTTTGCTTAAATAACAACAACCTTTATAGCGAAACTCTTCATTTTTCCAAGAGTACCCTAGAGCAGCTTGTGGATCCTATTAAAATTTTTTTATTAGGATGGAAATTTTGGGGTCTTGAAACCATTCCTGTCGAGCATCCTAAAGCTAGTCTACTACAATGAATGAGAGGGAAAAGAGGAACCCTTCGTCTTCATATTTATGGGAAAGAGCATTAACCATCACATTTTCTTTTCCCTTCTTGTAAACAATCTCATAATCATATCCAAACAGCTTGGTCACCCATTTTTGTTGCTCTGGGGATGAAATTCGTTATTCCAGGAAGTACTTGAGGCTTTGATTATCCATTTTAATTTGGAAGAATTGTCCCAATAGATAAGGCCGTTGGAGATCCATTGCATGCAAAATAGCCAACATTTATTTTTCATAAATCGATTGGCTCAGATGTCGGTCCAACAACTGCTTGTTGGTGAAATCCAAAGGTCATCCATATTGCATGAGGACTGCCCTAATTCCTCTATCGGATGCATCACATTCCAGAAAAAAGGTCTTGGTGAATTCAGGTATGGCTAGTATAGGAGTAGTGCACATATCTTCTTTCAAGGCTTGAAAGGATTGGTCAGTTGTTGGAGTCCAACTAAAAGCATTGTTTTTAAGGAGAGTTGTGAGAGCAGCCACAATTTTTACATAATTTTGAACAAACTTGCGATAATATCTCGTTAAACCCAGGAAACCATGCAAACTTTTAAGAGTTTTGGGGAGAGGCCAATTCTGCATAGCTTCAATTTTCTTGGGATCCACCCTTACACCATCCTTGCCAACAATATGACCTGGGTACTCAACTTCAGAGGCACCAAGAGAACATTTAGGTGGTTTGAGGAAAAATTGGTTCTTGGAGAGGATATGGAGAACTTGATCTACATGGGTGAGATGGTTTGGCCAGGTTTTAGTATAGATGAGAATATCATCAAAGAAAATTAACACAAAGTGATGGAGGAAAGGAAGAAATACATGATTCATGAGGCTTTGAAAAGTGGAGGGGGGATTACAGAGACCGAAGGGCATGACCAAGAACTCATAGTGGCCCTCATGAGTGTGAAATGTAGTCTTGGGGATGTCTTCATCTTTCATATGTATCTGGTGGTAGCCCAAACGTAGGTAAATTTTCGTAAAGTATTGATCCCCACTGAGTTCATCCAGAAGGTCATATATGACAAGAATTGGAAATTTTTACTTGATGGTAAGTTTGTTAAGGGCACGAAACTTAGGACACATGCACCAAGTTCCTTTCTTCTTGAGGACCATGACAACATGGGAAGAATAGGGGTTGGTACTGGGATGAATAACACCCACTTATAACAATATATTCTTGGACAATTTTCTCAATTTCATTTTTTCTAGCAAAGGGATGATGATAAGGGCGACAATTGGGAGGAATATTGCCTGGGATTAAAGGAATGGAATGGTCATGGTCTCTGCAAGAGAGGGGAAGGCCCTAGAGAGTTTGGAAAATAGTGGGATGGTGGGAAAGGATTGCTTGAAGATCAGGGTGTATCGGAGGTGTCTCAACTGCTTGAATGGAATGGATTTGGGCAATGATGCTAGAATGACCTTTTTTGAGTAACTTTTCCATGCGATGGGAACTGATGATATCTGAAGACCCTGTTGTAATTCCTTGGAATTTATACTATTTTCCTTCATGTTGTAATTGTATGGTTGATTCCTTAAAATCCATGGTGATGGGACCAAGAGTGTGTAACCATTCAGCACCAAGCACAATGTCACAACCATCCATGTCAATAGCAAACATGTCAGGTTTCAGGTTATATTGACCAATTTGTAGGCGGACATTTTCACAGCACCCCACACATTTCATGGAACCACCATTGGCAATCATGATTTGAAAATTGTTGACAACATGGATATAGAAATTGAATTCTTGAGAAAGGTGGCGATGAATGAAATTATGAGTGTTTCCATTGTCAACTAAGATGATGACTTTCATGTGCTTAATGTAATCAATCAATTTGAGGGTTTGGGGAGTAGAAAAACCAGTGAGAGTATTCAGTGAAATCATTGGTTCAACTTCAAGAGGATTAGAGGGAGGCGTAGGATCATCTATTTTTGGTAGCCCTGATTCAGGTGAAACCTCAACCTCTTCATCATAAACATCCTCTGAAATGGCCATAAAAATTTTATGTTCTTTACACTTGTGCCTGGGAAAGTATTTATCATCACAATTGTAGCAAAGACCCTTGATTTGGCATTCAACCATTTCTTCCCATGTTAATATTTGGACCTTGAGAGGAGGGACTTGAGGAGAAGGGGTGGTGGTTTTTGGGTGGGGAACAAAAGTGGGCTTTTTGCTCTAGTCCAATATGACATGACGTGCCTCCTTGGAAGGTTTAGTTGCTTCCAACCAAGTCTAGGAGAAATCCATGATGACCTGGGCTTGGATTTCATCCTTGAGGCCACTGATAAATCATTCCCGGAAGAAATCATTTGTCATGCCCTCCATGTGGAAATCCAAGTGCTCAAAGGAAGCAATAAAATCTTCCATTGTTCCAGATTGTTTCAACTTAGTCAGACATCCTAAATGGTGGGTGTTCGTGTCAAAGCGTTCATACATCTATGCAACAAACTGTGACCAAGAAACATACCCTTGGCATGAATCTCAACGTTATTGCCACCATTTCCATCGTTCGGGATCCAAATATAGAATTCCATAATGAAGCTTGGTTAACTCATCAGTGATACCATGCAGGGAGAAATAGTGTTCCATCTGAGTAGCCCATGCCTATGGATATGAGCCATCAAATTTGTTTACCTTGACTATGGGAAGACGAGGGTCACGAGGTAGGGAGTTGGAATGAGAGTGTAGAGGATGGTTGGAGTCAACACCTTTAGTATATAAAGGTGGGTCAGAGGAGGAAGGACCCTGGAATTTGTTCATGAATTGGTGTAGAGAGGAATGGACTTCAATAATTTGGCTATCGATATGTTCTTGGATAAGTTTCATTTTTGCATGAATGGTTGGAATTTTCTCATTTACTTGGGCCTAAAGGGAAGTAAGGTCAGTACTCAATTTATGATTGGTTTCTTCTTAGAGGGTGGGAGCCATGAGAGTATGATGGGTGGGTCCACAGACAAAAAAGAAGACAATTGATATGTACCACTATAATTAGGGCAGCAAGAGGAGACTAATGGGATAAGTGGGGAATAAGGGTGTCAGGAAGGGTATGGGTCCACGGGGTGAAAAGAAAAAAAAAAGGGTAAAAATGATAGGTATCATAGTGCTCAGTATGAAAAGAGGAATCCAATGAGTTCTTTTTTTTTACTCTTGCAGAGTTATACTTCGGTCTAAATAATACTGCAATGTCGAAATTCCCAAATTTGTAAGAGGAAAAAATGTGTAGTAATTTCACAACCAGAATGTAGGAGTCAAGGTTGCATAGAAACAGATCTTGTTTGTTCCTTTTTTGTTTTGTTTCAGTCCCAAGGGTTAGGATTTTCAGGGTTCCTACGGACAAGGGTTTACTCTGTGCTATAGCTCTCTGATATATATGTGGGGTCGAACAGTAGTACTTGGCCCAATATCACATGGCACTAACTAAGGAGGATACACTATACCCTTGGCCATACTACTTGATTTCATAGGTACTAGAGAGTATATTCCTGAGTGTTTTTCTCGGTGGAAATATAGCAGTCAGGCGATCGATCGGTTGATCTATAGTGGGTTTCAGGATACCTAGGCCAGTCTATATACAAGTGTTGTCTAATGCGTTGCTACTTGAAGGGGTACCAAAAGGGGTTACAAGGGTGTCCAACAATGTGAGATTAAAAAACTCTTCTATTTCCTACGTGTATGCTTCCCCAATCGTGGATTTATGCGTTGAATGATAGATCATTGTAGTTTAAAGACGTCAAAACATGTCTCTACCCTGAAAAAAAATTTAAATCGAAATTTCTGCTAAGAAAAGTGATCTGATACCACTTGTTAGGTACAATATGTAATATAATACACAAAAACATGAATATTCAATAAATATCAATGGAACAACAAAATATGAGAAGAGCAACACCAGAAATAATACCTTTATTCAAAGAAAGCAATGTTCACTTGCCTCTTCAAGGGGGCAACGTCTAGCAGAGCAGAGCTCTATTACAATAATTCTCAAGACAAGCTTTCTCATGCCTCCTACTAATATTTTTCTATGCTTTAATACTAATCCTTTAGGATCATGCCTTCTAAATTATCCTTGAGGAAACATATATTCCATCATAGCATTGGCTTCTTGTCTTGTAGCTTTGGAACTAGTTAAACCATAATGTCCAATGTACATCTAGTGAGGGATGAAACATTTTCCCTATATTTGGTCAATGAGGCATTTAAGCCATGTAGAATAGTCTAATAGGTTATTTCTTCCAAAATTAACCTATTTGGTACATGACAAGGTAGTAAGTGTGGAGGATTACTTACTCCATAGATTCTCAAATAAGTATGTTTCTCTTGTAAATATTAGTTACCAATACCACTAAGAAACAACATTTCAAAATATGGTAAACTTGGAGCATGCTTACAAAACAATAACTTATAAAGAGGTGCAAACAAGTTATGACATATATGTGCATAATTCTTTTTATACTTGTTCTCCCACAAACTATGGAAAATACACATGAATTGGACTCCCTACAATGTTCTAAAACCAACTCATTCATGGGAAGTGATTATTGGCACACATAATATCCAATAAGTATGAAGCCATGTAAAATGTAAGAAACATCTCAAAATTAGGTTGCTTAGCCTTTTGCATGGATTTTTGCATAAAATGGGATAAAATTGTTGCCTAATTAAAAATAGAATCTCTTGACACCACGTTGTGAACCATTAGAACCCATGCATCTTTAAAGTGAACGCAATTAGTCTCACCATACAATTTGTGCATCATGTCCATTAACTGCATAAACACACTTCACTTTTTGCAAAAATATCTTTCCTTCAATCCAGTAACCTACAAATATTTTCTTAACATCACCCCTGCTTGTGAAATTGCTCTACCCATCTTGTGATCTTACAGAGTTAAAGCTCATACAATCCATAGTATTTTCAAAGCTCTCAAGGGTAAAAATAAGCCACACATTTTCCTCCATCATTAATGAGTGGCATGCTATTGGTGTCTCTTTGTTTTATTATCCATTCAATCACCTTTGAACAAGGAAACATAGGGGTTCCAACTGCTTTATTATGGAGATAATTTCTTCTTATATTTGTGAAAACATTATCACCTACATTGATGTTAGATGGGTCACTTGGAAGAATTACATCAAACTACTATAAATTTCTCCCCATCAAGGAAAGTATGAAATCCGGTGTTTGCTTATGTATCCTTGAAAATTGGGTTTAACGGGCTCAATATCAAGTTTATCCAATTCAAATGTAAATGCCTTTGAGGACTTTTCCTAATTCACTTCATTCTTCTTCTTTGATTTTGGGAATTTTTTTGGAGTGGTTTTCTTTGGGGAATAAATTCTGCATTATTCCAAGAAAAAGTAGAAATTGTTTAAATTTACATCTCACTCTAGGAAAATGATATTTCATGTTCATGGTTGATAAATTCTAAAAATAGGAAACAGAGCATTTTTCTTAATTCTTAAAGAGTTTTCAAATTTGAAATTTGAAACATGCTTCTTCACTTATTGATAGTTCATCGCTTATTACTCTGATTGCAACAAAGTTCCTCTGTCGCTATGGAATATATTGGCAAAAAATTCATGATTTGACCTCAACGGTCACTATTGAAACCAGAAGCACCGCAACAAAGTATCATGGATTTGGTCATGTGAACTTTGCACTGAGTGCTCTAAGACTTTGTTGCAGCAACATTACCAAATTCATTTTGGGGAAACTCTCAAGATTTACTTTGATGCATCTTCACAACAGTCACCAAACGTTGCCACGAATTATTAAACTTTTTTCTAGTGTTTCTTGGGGCATTCAGTGTGCATGGATGTCCACATGGAGAGAGCTTGCGGTGATGTTTGGAAATCTGTTGCAGTAATAGTTTAAAACTTTCACCATAACAAGTTCAGGGAAAGCACCACATTGTTGGAAGATTGGTTGTTGTCATTGATGTCAACCCTAGTCATGGGTTTTGGACCGCAAGATTGATGAAGGTATTTGGACATGAAGGAAAATGCACATGAAAATAGAACACCCATGGATGGATAGTATACATCATGTTGTTTCCGGTGGTATGTGGCACGTCACGTGGATCCTCATGGTTG
>JASDQU010205378.1:11280-28836 GCA_032191745.1 Picea mariana
TTTATTTTGTGTTTTTTTTTTTAATTTATGTTATTTTTTTTTTTCAATTCTATAAAGATATATATTGTGGGAAAAGGTAAATTTTTATTTCCATTTTGTAAAGTGATTGTAAGTATGAAATACACATTCAATTCTAATTATTTTATTTGCTTACTAATTTATTTTCTAATTTTCTATTTTTTTTACAAACATTTTAATTGAATCATATATTTAAAAAGGTATTTTTAACTTCCTTAAATTGATGCATCACCGATCATATAGTAGAATTTGTTTATATTTGAATTAATTTATAAAAAATAAAAATATTTTTTTATCTCCTCTTTATTTTTAAAATTTGGGAAAAACAAAGTTTAACTTTTAGTATTGAATCTCTCATTTGCTCATTTTAATAAAAACAGTTTAAAAACTAAAGAATAAAATGAATACATTTTGTTAATGTTGTTAATGAGTTTCCTTATTGTCTTTAACATTTATATATTAATTTCATATACTGCTAATAAATAGGGATAACTATTTCAACCAAAAAAAAGGTTAATTGTATTAACCATTTCAAGATAAAAATAAACTTTTATAAAAAAAAAATCTAAGTGGATGAGAAATGTCTTCAAGATTGGAAGAAAAATCCCAATTAAATGAGTCACAATGTATGGTATGTTGAAGAGTACAAATTAACTAAAAAATTATCACTAAGTGTAAATTAAGATGATAAGACATCATATGAGTGAATTCAATAGTATTCTTTGTATTGGAAAGTGAAAACATTTTTTAGAAATAACAATAAAATCTAATTGATAGTTCAATGGGACAATCCAAAAAAATTGGAAGAAATTGCATTTATGAAATTATTTACCATGCTATACAGAAGAGAAAGAAATAATATAATTTTTGTACATTATGAGAAAAAAAAATTGCTAGAAAAGATTGTAACTTTCCTTTTCTTAAATGAACATAAGTTATTCTAGAAGATGATGGAGAGGTAGGAATAAATCCTAAAAGAACTTAACCAATAACCAATATGTAACTTTAATTAGAGTTGTGTATGAGAAAGAGAAAGAAAGATATGTTGTTAGTTACTTATGTTTTAGGGATTTTGCTAAAGGTTATGATAAAATCCATTGAATGAAACTTTGAGAAATCATGAAGAAAATAAAAATTATGATTGAATGAAGAGAAGATAATTTTTTCTTATAAACAAAGGTTATGAAAGAAAAATACTAATAAATAGTAATAAATAGTATTAATGAAAGAATAAAAGTTAAAATCAATAATAGTATGGGTGTAAAAGAAGAATACTATCCTTTACTAATATTGTTTAACTTGGTTATAAATGAATTATAAAATTTGACTAGGAAGGATGCACAAAGAAGAGTAGGATATGCTTTAATAGTCCCTCTGAGAGACTAGGACTATAATATTTGATTCATCATTGACAATTCATTAGTTTTCCTTTGACTACAAATATTTTTCTTGTTATACAATGTTGTGCATTTTCTTAACAAAATAATTATTTTTTCATATTATTTAAATTTGACCAAGCTCCAATGGTATATGATTTTTTCAATCTTAAGTTATACATAAATTTTGAGTAATTTTTTTTCCAAACATACCTAACCTCTATTTGGAATTTTACTATTACTGATATCATGGATGTGAAGTGCAATGTTGCCATTTATTTGTTTTTGAATGATCTTGTAACCAAATTTGTAAGATAATTTACAGTTATCAACATTCCAAAGTTATCAACATTCCATTGGGAAATCTTTGTTATTTGGGACTATTGAGTATCTTTTGATGTCTCCTTTCTACCCGCCTGTTTTTTCCATCTAAGCTAATAATCTGGACCACATATCTAGAGTACCATGAGACATTGATTGTATCTCTAGTACCATGAGATGGGTGGAGTTGGATACACCCATACACATGAAACACGTGGAGTTGGATGCACCCATACAAATTCAAATCTTAACAACTCCAATGGCATATACATGTATACCATGTGAAGTGGATTACTCAACTTCACATTAGCTGAATTTTGGCCCTTTTTAAAGCACCAATTACATTGCAAATGTTTTGATTGTAATTCATGATCATGGTAATTATATGTTTTGATTGTGAATTCCATGACATGGTAACTATATACATTAAATACTTGGTCCTAACTATTTTTAAATTCTATTATTACCATGGTTATCATTTTTTGAAAATTTATCATAGCTCAATTACTGATCTCTTTGTTAGTTATTAAATTTTTAGTTTATTAGTAATTCCAATAATCCATAGTTTTCCATATATCTCAGTTCATCAAAATTGATTTAAGAAAATATCGAGTAAATGCCCATAACTTCAATTGGAGGTCACTAATTATGTTGTATATTATGTGAGAAATAGATACATGAATGTAGATAGATACAAACACACAAAATCCATACATAATATGAAAAAAATAACAATTACAAAATTCAAACATAGTAGAAGAAAATAAATAATTATAAAATCTACACAAAATAGATTAAGTGGAGATGAATATTAATAAAATAGAATACAACTAAATTTAAATGAATATTATATGAAACAAAAATAATGGTACTGGAGTCAAATACCATCATATTTTAAAATAGGAGGAAATAATTATATGGTTGGTATTCATATGGTAACAATTTGATATGTGGATGATTACTTGAGATTATATTTCTATTTAAACACATAAGCTCTTCATTGTATAGTAATATGCTAACCTTTTTTTTTTTTTTTGTAAGTAAGTATTTTATATATATAAAAGACCTTCTTGGTGCCAAAATCAAGAGTACATAAACTGAGCCAATCGGTTGTTATTACTGAATTGCTCCAGAAGGAGAAACCAGTTCAGCCAACCGTATAATTCAAGTAGCAAAATTTCTAACAGTCCTAGAAAAACCAGACAATTTAACTACCATGAGAGCCACTAGAGCTAAAGTATGGAACAAGTTTTGTATAATCTGGCACATACTCTGGCAAGAGGCCTGGCCAGGGCTCCTCGATAAAAGGTGTCCCACTGGTCGTCCACTGCATGTCCGTGGCATTGGTACCCTTGTCCTCGTAAGCTGCCATCCTGACACTTGCCGTCGAGGTGTGCGTCTACAGACTGGTGCCTATTACCTCCGTTGCTACCCCCTGAACGATACCTTTTACAGTATATTTTTTTCTAGCCAAGGTCTGCTCCCGCTCGAGAGTATCCATGAGCGCGGGCTCGAATGCTTTCCCGTTAGACTGTGGGCTCTCCTCTGTAGCGTCCTACTGATGACTGCTTGCGTGATCGCTTGCAGTGAGAGATGCGTCACTGGAATCCTCATGGGAGGCTTCAGGGGGATTGGTGAGAAGCTGAAGAAGGACTGACAGCCTTCCCTCCATCTGTTGGACGCGGAATTGAAGGTCGTCCACTCCTTCCCGGAGATCAAAGACTAAATCATGCAAAATGGTGTAGCGTTCGCGCGGTAAGTGGGGGAAGGGCATCTTCATTGTGCTGCGGTGTCAACCATGGCCAGTCCTTCCGTGGGGTGAATTCGCTGAGGCTCCGCCCGGTGCAGGGGAAGGAGAGGAATGCTTGAGAGAGGGATGTCTCCATGGAGGGGTCAAGGTGGTGTCAAAGACGACCAGACAGTCAAAGGCATGGGTGGGTGAACCAGAGGGCAAAGAGGAAGTGCGGGGCCATCAAGGGTGCCATGGAGAGCCCCTGCGAGGGTGCATTCTTTGTCGTGGCATGGTGAGGCTCGGCGCCTGCAGGAAGTCTGCAGAGCCAAGGTTGAGGGCGGAGGAAGGCCGAAGGACCAGGAACATAACCACAGAACCAGAATCAGACGGACAAGCGATAATGCAAATGGGACGCGACATTGCACTCTGCATTAAGGTGGTCAAGGGATCTCGGTTTAATGCCCCTCCCATCGACGTTAAATTCAAATTAATGCTTGGGGGTGGTGGCTGCAGTGGGCACGAGCCAAGCACATGGCTCTGTGCTCCGCTGGCCTCCACTTGCTGCCTCTACGCGCCAGTTGTCGAGCTCTATCACCCCATCCGATATGCTAACCTTTTAACTATTAAGTAACTTTATTAATTATGTGAGATGATCTTAGCTTTCTTGGAATAAGAGAAACATGTATGTCATGGATTTTTAAGTTGTTGGAACTTAATTATTATAATTTTCATAAATAATTTACCATACAACATTCTAATTTCATAAGTTAATATTAAATTCCAACCTATATAAACATATTTGTTATTTAACATGTCTCCTTTCAATTTTATTAACTATTTATTTTATAAAATAAATAATAATTGATTTACTATTTAATTTATTATTGGTTTACTATTTAATAAATAATAATCGGTTTACTATTTTCGTTTGATTTATATTTGGCATGCCAATTATTGGACGAGCTCGTATAATGTTTAATTAATTGTAAAATGAATATGATTATTTTGTAATTGGTTTTAGGACTATTAAATTTTCTCTTCTCTATCCTATTTTCTATTTAAATATTCGATACCCATAACCTTGTAGAAATGTTTACTTTCCATTTTTTCATACTCTTGAAACATTTCTTAATGTTTTATATTATTTTCCCATACATGTGAGATGATGTTCAATTTTTTCCATATTTTTAATAAGTGTGCAATATTGCTTAATACCTATTGATGTTTTTTTTTTCTTTTTTTTTTCATATATGTGGGATGTTGTTCAAATGTTTCTCTCATTTTTCAAACATGTGGAACATTGTTCAATACTTATTAATTATTGAGGATATAACATGTATGATGGAAGCTTGAGTTGTTCGTTATGTACCATTCATTAAATGCTAAGTGTAGAGGTTCCTACAAAATCTTTCTTGGGAAAAATAAAATAAATAATAGAACCACTCAATTTTTACTTATAGTTGAAAACAATATGTATAATGAAAAAAATAAAAATTAAAAGCTAATTTTATTAACAATATGTGTAATGAAAAAAATAAAAATTAAAAGCTAATTTTATTTGTGGATGTGAATCTAGTATAAATTTTTGTTATAACTATTTTTCACAAATTTATTATTCTTTCACCTCTTTTTAGTTTCTGGATGATTTTCATTCTTTTAGATTTCTTCAAATCTTTCATTTCTGCTTCTCTTCACGGACCACCATCTCCTTAATCATTTGATAAGATCCTCCTTACTATTTTATTGTAGTTTTTTATATTTTGATTATTGTTTGTTTTCCTCTTCATATATCTTATTTTATTGTAGTTTTTTATATCTTGATTATGGTTTGTTTTCCTCTTCATATATCTTATCTAGGGTGTATTCTTTCATCTCATGGTTTATTTGGATTTATTTTAATTTAGTTAACCTTAATTTTTGTTATGTTTTTTTTTCTTTTGTTTTTAATTTATGTTATTTTTTTCTTTCAATTCTATACACATGTATTGTGGAAAAAGGTAAATAGTTGTTTCCATTTTGTAAGCATGGAAAATTTTAGGGGTAAAATTTTGTCAATGGACTAATTTTCCATGGTTTTCCAAAACAAAATTGTCAATTTCTATTTTTTTCTAAAACTGATTGACCCAAATTCCATAAAATAAAATTATTTCATCTTAAAAATGGCCAAAATTTTATAGAAACTATATCAAATCCTTAAAAATTTAATATTTTTTACAAAACTTCCCCTTAACATTTTAATAAAAAAATACACTTTAATAAAAAAATTCATCCTTAAAATTATTCGTGTTTGTAAGATGAGTGTAACTATGAAATATTCAATCCTAGTTTTTTTATTTCCTTATTAATTTGTTTCCTAATTTTTTCTATATTACTTTTTATTTTAAAGAACATTTTAATTAATTCACACATTTAAAGGTATTTTTAACTTAGCTAACTTAATGCATCACCAAGAATCCATAAAATGTGTTAATATTTGAACTAATTTATAGAAAATAAAATGTTATTTTCTTTCCTCTTTATTTGTTAAATTTGGAAAAACAAAAATAAAGTTTTATCATTGAATCTCTCATGTGCTTTATTTTAATAAAAATAATTTAAATCAAAGAATAAAATGAATAATTTTTTTTTATATATATTTTCTTTATTGCTTTTAACATTTATATATTAATTCCATATCCAATCATTTTAAGAAAAAAAAATTGTTAATTTTATTAACTATTTCAATTAAAAACTCTAATATTAATTCCATATCCAATCATTTAAAAAAAAAAAAATGTTAATTTTTATTAATTATTTCAATTAAAAAATCCAAGTAAAGAGGAATGTCTTTATGATAAGAGGAGAAAATCCAATTAAATGAATCATAATGAATGATAGGTTGAAGAGTATAAATTTATGATAAGAGGAGAAAATCCAATTAAATGAATCATCATGGATGATAGGTTGAAGAGTATAAATTAGGTAAAAAAATATCACTAAATGCAACTTAAGATCGTAAGACATCATATGAGTGAATTCAACAACATTCTCTGTTGAGTTCGTTTCCATGAAATTCTTATGAGAGAAACTCCATGGCTCACAATGGGTCACTCATCATGGAAGGGAGAAGGGAATGGTGAGTGACAAGTACTTGAGTTCATTTCCATGAAATTCTTATAAAAGAAAGTCCGTCCTCAAAACGGAACTCCATGCTTGAAAGACTTATAATCTACGAAGCATAATTCGTCACTCATCAAGACATATAATCTATGAAGCATAATTCGTCACTCATCAAGACATATAATCTATGAAGCATTATGCGTCACTCATCATGGAAGGGCATAGTGAGAAACAACTAGTTGAGTTCATTTCAATGAAATAGTTAAGTTCATTTAGATGAAATTATTTCATTGATTGGATGCAGAGAACGGAAGAAAGTTAAAGTTTCATGTTGTGGGCTATCTTTTTCCATGAAAAGTGAGAAGATACATGTCTTATCACCATGAATACATTTTTGGATGAAATGAGATGGCCCTTCCCAAACAACAACATTCAACAAATAATGGAGATTAAAAGTAACAATAGTCTAATATTGAAAAACATATAAACAGATAAGTGTTCTAGCAATACATAATCTATGTCAATTTCATAAGAAAAATTCTCTTAATCAATGATTTTTGATAACATAAAATCAAACAAATGGAAATCCTAGAGACATAATCAAATCATTAAAAAAGGTAAGAAATGTGAAAGATAAAATGATTTAAAAAAAATTCAGAAAAAGATTTAAAGAAGGATAAATATTTCATAGAGAGAATATCAAATCCACTAAAAGATTATGCTCATATTAAAATAAAAAAGAAGAATCAACCTACCATAATCATTATTAAATCATGTGAAATCATTATTAAACCATAGGTGAATGGTCATATCCATAAAATATCCTTATTAAACAAGAGGTATAAGCATAGTTCACTTAGGAATTAGGCGTGGAGGGTGTTAAGGGTAGAGTATAGGTTATGCCTAAGCTTAGATGGAGCTAGGGAGGTCTAGGTTATGGTCTAGGTCATGGTCTAGGTCATGGTCATGTTCAAATAAGTACTAGTATAAGTACTCCATTGAAAGAAGAAGAAAAAATTAAGACTCACCTTACACGAAAGGCTACATTTCTCTATTGCACATATCATTTATTCGTTGTTAGCCATGCCTCACCTTTAGAAGACATTTTGATTTATTCGACATATACGAATGAAATAATAAAAGAGAACTCATGAGTCATATTTTTCCTAAAATATTTTATCAAGAAATAAAACAAATTATGATACCTACCTACCTCCACCACCTTGGTTGTCCATCTGTGACTCCATCAACTATAAAAAAATTTGACATGCTTTTTTATACACACATATCTCCTTCCCTCTAGTTCCGACAAACCAAATCCCTCCCCCCAAAAAACAAAGACAATGAAAAAAATATCAACAAAAATCAAAGCGACACAAGTAACATTGACAACACATACAAGCCTAACCATGCTTAGCACAAATTAAGAAAAAACACACCTAAAAATACAGACTCCCATTTCTTCTCCTATCCTAGTGAACCAACGATTTATTCTCCTCTCTACTTGGTTTCATTTCTCCTCTCTTCATCCCATACCAGAGAACCAACACTCTTATCACCTCTCTTCTCTATTGTTTTCTTCTCTATGCCTTGCCCTATTTTATTTTAAGTCCTTTTGTCACCCACTTGTTGGACTTCAAATTAATTTAATTTTGATTGTAGGAACAAATTTTTCCATCCCACACTCTCAGTCCCATCCCTACCATTTTTCATTTTTAACAACATCGTTGGTATGCACCTCGATTTTCCTTCTTCATCCTTACACTACCATTATATTCAAAAAACACGTTCCCCAATGGATCATAATGAAAATGACACCATTATCACATGACTCAGTTTTTGGTCTTCAATCTCCATTACCATCATTTTCAGTGAACACCTTGCCATGCCTTTCTTTTACTTTCATTGCCATGCCTTTATTTTCCTTTCGTTGCCATGCCTTACCTTTCCATGCAATGCCTTACCTTTCCATGCAATGCCTTCCCTTTCCATGCCTTGACGTGTCATGCCATGCCTTGCAATGCCAAGCCATGCAACCCCTTGCCTTGCCATGCCTTGTATTGCCTTACCTTTCCATGTCATGCCATGTTATGTATTGCCATGCCTTGTCTTGCCTTACCTTTTGTAACATCCAGCTCCGGCGCACTGAGAAAACGTATTGTTTGAGGACACTTGCTGGCAGGTGATCTAGACTTTTATGATGATAAAACATTTATCCTTGATGATGATGTGTTATGATAGATGACATGATGTTTTACTTCTTTCACATAGACAAGTGCTATTGACTCGGTTTTACTGAGTGTGCAGGGTTTTCGGACCTTGAGGATGTTGAGGCATCGATGGAACCCCTTGGACTCTGGATTGAGTCAGGGAGTGTGGTATTTGGGTTGATTTATTTACTGTGATATTACATTGATTTGATGTTATGATGTGGACATGTTTTGACATGTTTGTTGATGATGCAGGCTGATGATAGCTTGCCAACCAGAATCACATATGGAGTAAACGGGCCACACACGATTTCCCGAGAGGTTGAGGGAGAGGTGTGGATAGTAGCCCTGCCACATCCTACTAGCACTCCCGTCGTGGCTCGAACTGTAGGTTCATGATTACCTAGTTCGAGAGGATCCACAATGCCGTGAGGGCAGACTGCGACAGTCAGTTACGATGATTCTAAGGGGCACGCAATAAGGCGGGGGCCTTATTCCTTAGAGCCCTTAGTCTCCCACAAGTTCACCTGGCGGAGTGTTGAATCCAGGGGTTATAGATGTCTACCAATCAGTCAAGTTGGCGAGTGGCACCCTTGGAGAACGTGGTGCATCGTAAAGGGCACGTCGCGTGAAACAAACACAAGTTGGCTAGTGGCACCCTTGGAGCACGTGGTGCATCCTGAAGGGCACGTCGCGTGAAAGAAACACAAGTTTGCGAGTGGCACCCTTGAAGCATGTGGTGCATTGTGAAGGGCACATCGTGCAAAAGAAACAACCGAGGTGAGTGGCACCCTTGGAGCACGTGGTGCGTCTTGAAGGGAACGTTGCATTGATGTTGAGGAAGGAACAAACCTAGATGGCCCTAAGACTTTTAATGCCTTAATAAATTCTTAAAAAAACTTCCCTAAATAATTGTCGACTAGTTCAGAATCTAAAGCTAAGTCTAAAACTTCTCTAGGGTAAAATTTTGTTAAGCCTTAAGAAAAAGACCCTAAAAAAATAAAATAAAGATATAAACTAAAACCCACTTAAGTGATAATTTTGGTCTTCTTAAATTTAGAGGGTAAAATGAAGAGAGGAATAATTTAATTAAAATCCATGGTTTTAAATTGTAAAGAGGAAATAAATTATTTAACTTGTGGAAGTATAAAAAGATTTTAAATTAATAATAAAAGGGAAAAGAGTAAACAATGCAACTACCATTTTGGCTCAAATAAAAAGGGGAAAGAAGGGAATAATAAGAATTAGGAAAATAAGTATTCGAGGAAACATAATAAAGGAAAGTTGGAAACTTATGGTAAAAAGCAAGGTCAACATAGTAAGGAATCTGCAGTTAAGAACCTTCTAAATTGAGCTAATTTAGCAACTTCATTTTTAGGGAAATTATTTAAAACATGTAAGGGGATCTAGGAACACCTAGGAAGAAATTTAGGAGAAAATATAGGTGGGTGAGGGAAATGAGTAATTTAATAATTTAAAGAAAATAATTATTTGAGGAAAGAGGGGGATGGACGACACTTGTGCGAAGGATAATATTTAGAATATTTTTATTAAAACTTAATTAAAATGTGATATAGGGAAAGTCGGAGGTTGGAAAAACTCTATAAAAGAAAGGGAAGATGAGAAAGAGGGGAATTGGTTGTTAGTGTAACGTTACGCTGCTGGATTTGTGACTTGACTGATTACCTGTGAGGAGTTGGGATTTTCCAGCTCGGATAGGAGTGGTAGCTTGGCCTTGCGAGGCTAGCTGGGAAGCTAGATATACCATCTGGATAGTGTGTGGCCCTTTTGCAGCTCGGGGGGCTAAGGGGGAAGCAGAGTACCCCTAGCGATTGGCTGAGAGGTACCGGTGAGGTCTCGACGGTCGGCGAGCGGGAGCAGCATGGAGCACAAGCAAGATAGCTCGAAGCGGGAGAGTCATTCGAGGCAGGCAAGAAGGCAAGGGTATGATATTTAGTTGTAGGAGTAGAATGCATATTTATTTAATTCAACAATTAAATTTGTAATGTTGTAAAAGCATTGACTCAGCTGTTGATCGCCTGAATAGTTTTCTCTGCAAGTTGTGTCCGCACAGTAATAATGATTGAACTCTGTATTAAGCCTAGCTCTTTCGTTAAATGCCTAAAATCATTTGGCCTATGTATTGGTTGGGGTTATACTTTTCCTAGGATTGGGACCTTCATGCCTCTGCGTACTCTTCACACAGTATCATTCCTGGATGTAGTATTTTCGCCTTTAGAACCTTCGTTGTATAATTATATAGTCAAATGACCTTCGTTGTTATAGTTAAGATGCATGGTTGTTCTTCCTTGGAGTTAATGCGAGTACTGTATTTATGTGGTGGAAATATAACTGGTATTTCTATCTTTTACATAGATAAGGAGGAAGGATTTTACTGTGGTAAGAAAATTGTAGAACCTTTTACTTCTATCTACCACTTCGAACTCTACCAGTAGAGGACGTGTTGGCAATTCGGTCAGCAAAGGAAAATTGGTCATGTAGGTAAGGACCCTTTTACTCTAGTCTGTTACGTAGGGGAGAACTCCCTCTGTAAGGAGGTAATGCCTACTCATTTTGGTACGCTGTGTATGCATTTTAACCTAATTTATGATTGAATAACCCGATACATCGATCTTGTTTTGTTGTGGGGGTAAGGGCGATTGAGATGGCGAGGCCCATCTTGGGCAATCTCGTTGTAAGACGGATTCTGATTTCATTCAGGTGTGGGGTGTCCTTAGTTTACTGTCTAGTTGACGGCAATTTGTCTGTAAACGCCTCCTTCGTGGTTGTCTTTAATGCCCACAAATTGCTCGATTTATGACTGAGTCTGCTGGGTGTGATACACCTTGGAATCCTTTAAGCGGTCTGCCTGCGCGTTCTACCCATACCCCACGAAATCTTTTTTTATTCAGAGTACTGGCAGCGACCCCCTTCAGAAAAAAAAGGGGGGGAACTTAACAGCATTATCCACTATGCGTATGACAATGTTTTACTGAATCTAGTCGTGGGCTGGCTAGGGAACTTACCCTGACATTTTGGGCTACGATTGTTGACCACGCCCTCCTGTTTTTCATTATAAGAAACCCTCCCTTCTGCGTTTCTGACTTCTCCGATTTTTTCTTTTATGATAAGTCAGTTGGTGACGGAAATTTTGGATTCTATTTTATTATTATGGTAGGATTTAGGTCGGATTTAGTAAACTTGGATATCGGTATGCTGGAATTTCTGAGCGTGCTTAAGCTCTGGCAGCCACCTTTAACAAAAGTTTAAAACAATAAAAAAAAACCACAATAGCTTTCCATATTGAGTTATGCAAAAATTTTAATGTTTCAGCAATTGTCTTTTACAACGAAGTTTTTAATGTTTTAGCAACTATCATTTACCATGAAAATTTTTAAGGTTTTCATTTTTTTCTTTGGTATGTATCCAGGGCAGTCAGTTAGTTATATAGTTCCTTTTTCATCCAATTGTTGATAGTTATTCTCAATCTACTAAATTAGACGAACCTATCTTATTAATCGGATGGGAATAATTGTCTTAATAATGTCTGAGGGGATGTTTTATTGGTTATTGTTCTATTATAAATGGGATTTGTTTTAATTTACCTTGAGTATTGTTAAATAGGATTTGGTTATGGTTCAATATAGTTGGGTTTGGTTTTTAATATAATTGGATAATGCTAACCTTCGAGGTTATTACTGTACATGATAAAACTAATGTAATATAAGGTTAAGTTGATGTTAATGCTTAGGGTGATGATCGACGTAATGTAATGTTTAAGGTATGCTTATGGTAAGGTTATTGCTATGGTTATCACTGTTTTATGGTATTGATTTTGTAATGAAACATTGATGAAAATGATAACGGTTATGGCAATATAAATGTGATGTTGTTGTGGATAATGTTACTGAAAATTGATGGTATCGGTGACATACAAGATGTAATGAGATTAATGATTTAATTGTCGAGTAAGGGAAATAAAAATATAATGTGATTAATATCTCAGGGTAATGTTGTTAAATTGTGGTACATGTTAACCTTGGTGAAGTTCTAACTGGCTTATTGATGTATATTTAGTGTTGTTGAGATGGCACCTTATGGCCTTGTGGATGCAATACCGATGGTTTTAGTTATCGCTACTTGAGCAGTGGTTAGTATGTAGTGAATGATTGACATAGATTTAGCTTTTACGCATTGAGGATTTAAGTAGTAGATGGTGGATCTAGACAGTTAGTTTTTATATAGTTATTTCTAATGATGGATTAAACTTACTTATTCTCGCTCCCATGATTATTTAATAATTGAATGACATGTAGCTTGATGAATGAGACTTGCGCGCAATGGAAGAATCATGTAATGTAATGCTTCATGTTAAATGCTATGGTAATTATTTCTTTTATTATTAATTCATTGCCAAGGTTATGGTAATATAAATGTAATGTTGATTTATTTTATGGTAAAGTTACTGAAACCTCATTGCATTGGTAGCATACAAGGAGTAATGTGATTGGTGATTGATGTTTTAGTTGCAAGGTTATGATAACATAAGATGTGAGGTTGTTAAGATAATGTTATTGTAATTTTATGGTATATGTAACATATAGAATGTATTGAGATTGTTAATTAATTTCAGGGTTAGTAATATAATTGGAATTGTCCAAACTCACAGTTGTATGATATCAGACTCTTCGATTTGATAAAGCTAGTCGCTCTGTATGANTGAGGTTGTTAAGATAATGTTATTGTAATTTTATGGTATATGTAACATATAGAATGTATTGAGATTGTTAATTAATTTCAGGGTTAGTAATATAATTGGAATTGTCCAAACTCACAGTTGTATGATATCAGACTCTTCGATTTGATAAAGCTAGTCGCTCTGTATATAAGTCTATGTGTGTGATTATTTTCTGTTTAAATAATCTAGTGTCGTATCAAGAGTCTCGGGCCCTTTAAAGGAAGGGTTTCCACTCTTGCGACACACCTGACAGAGATTACTAGTTTCTGCCTGAGGAGTCGGCCAGGAGCCTATCTAACATTCTCTCTCTCCAGAGCGGAGAACTAAGATTAAACGCTCTGCTTTCCTGTGAAGAAATAGTAAAATCTACTACTATGGATTCTTCCATCTGTGTTCGTACTATACATAACACAGTATGTCATTTAATGCTTGCAGTTACTTATTGTGCGCCTTATATCTTCTTGTTGTGATCATCGTGGTTGCGTCTTTTTAGTCGTTGGGTGGCGACGTAGAGTCAAGTGTGTCTATTTCCTTTTTACATGCACGCACACACCTTAAACCAAAAAAAAAAAATTTCACCTATTATGAGAGTTGTTGTCGTAACGAGGAGGCTGTCACATATGGTATTAGAGCGGGTTCGACCCATGACTTGGGATTCGCTACGACTTTCGTTGACATGATTAGATTTGACTATACTGTTGTTGATTGAGTTGATTGTGTGCATGCAGGTAATCATGGTTAGAGGATGTCGCGGAGGCAGACAACGCGGTGCTAGGGGAGGAGGCGTGATGCCTCCAGTAGCATCCACACCTGAGGGGTGTAACCCCTAGGGAGGCGAGCAGGTTCTCGGACAGGAGCAGATAGAAGTTGGTGATGTTGTTGGGATGATGAGATCTTTTTAGCACATGTATGAGGCACTGATCAACCGATTGGACAAATATGAGGCCACGACACCAACACCCGCTGAGGTTCTGCCGCGCGCATCGGTCGTTACTGGTAGCATTCACCGTGAACTCGAGAAGGTCAAATTTCTCGTGTTCTTTGGTGCCCTGGATGGCGCAGCCGCCGAGGCATGGGTGGAGAACATGGTAATGTGCTTCGCACTTTGTGATTATACCTCCAACATGAAGGTCTGCATGGCGGTCTTTCAACTGAAGGGGAGCGCTCTTCTATGGTAGAACACGCTCCTACCGCAGCTGAGCATGGCCTTCAAAGACGTGTCATGGGAACTGTTCGAGGAATGGTTCTGAGAGAGGTACCTTTCACAGGAATTCATTGAGCGTCAACTCAATGAGTTCAACACATTACGATAGGGAGGTCGTACGGTGCCCAAGTACGAGGCACGTTTTATGGAGCTGCTCCGGTATGCTCCGCACCTTAACACAAAAGACCTTAAGGTCCACAAGTTTGTGTTTGGCCTTAACGACAGCCTGCGTGCAAAGGTTAGAATATTGATGCCTCAAACCTTGCACGATGTCATCCAGAAGGCCCTCATAGCAAAGGAGGAGCTCATCAGTGGGGGTCAGACTAGGACTCCAACGAGACCAGTAGGGTAGGTTACACTGGGATATCGTGGCTTTCAAAGGGGATCCACTTTCACTATACCCCGATGACTGCCGCCTCCGCAGCGGAAACCTTATCGGGGACCACAGCATCAACAACAATGTCGCCCGCAGCAACAATAGTTTAGGCCTGTTCAAAAGAACAGACCTGGGTTCTAGGTCGGTCGGTCATCATCTTCTACTTCGGGTACCAGGACTACTGGGCCAAAGAAGGGGTGTTGGACTTGTGGGGAGCCACACTACCAGCGCGACTGTCCTGTGGAGAGGACTAGAGTGTCAGGATCAGCCAGACCCACTACCGTGGGAGATATGGGAAAGGCCCATTAGATTCATGCAGTGGTGAATAACCACCAGGAAGAACACCAGTCGACTGTGCTTGAGACGATAGGTATGGTCGCTGACCAGAAACTTAGTATTTTGATAGACCCAGGTGCTACTGAGAGTTTCATTTCTGGTGCAACGCTAAAAAGGATTAAGGTAAAGGCAGTTGAATAGGACGAGTTTAGCTTCGTAGAGATGGCTTCAAGAGCCAAACAAAAGGTTGGAGGAAAGGTTATGGGTTGTTCCCTTAACCTGGGAGAGTTTGTCATGAGGGTCAAATTGTACGTCACGATCTTAGGATCTTATGACGTCGTGATTGGTATAAATTGGTTGGAATTGCATGAGGCGATACTCAAGTGTAAGATGAAACGGTTGAGCTTGGTCGATGATGAAGGACAGAGACGTGTGATTGTAGGATGGAACCAGGGAGTATCCCTGAGGTTTGTCTCTTCCTTACAGTTACAGAAGAGTATGTGCAAGGGGTGCAAGCTTTATGTGATCCTCGCGCTAAACGAAAATGGAGTAGCGGAAGGTCTAGAACACCTTCTGGTGGTGAAGGAGTTTGCGGACATATTTCCAGAGGAGTTTCCTGGGATGCCACTGGAAAGGGAACTGGAGTTTACCATAGACCTGAAACAGGGGACCGAACCGATAGCAAGAACGCCTTATTGGATGTCGACCCCAGAGTTGCAAGAGTTGAAAATGCATCTAAAGGAGTTGTTGGACCTAGGACTGATACACCCTAGTGTGTCACCATGGGGTGCACCAGTAATTTTCATACGAAATAAGGACGGATCATGGAGGCTTTGCATTGACTACCATCAATTGAACAAGGCTACGATCAAGAATCAGTATCCCTTACCAAGAATTGATGATCTATTCGATCAAATGAAGGGTGGGATGGTGTTCTCCAAGATCGATTTTTGATTAGGGTATCACCAGTTACGGATCAAGGAGGATGACGTCCCTAAGACCGCCTTTAAGACAAGATTTGGATATTACGAGTTTATTGTTTTACCATTTGGACTGACAAACGCCCTAGGGGTATTCATGATTTTGATGAACAGGGTGTTTCACGACTACTTGGACAAGTTCGTCCAAGTAATCATTGACGATATCTTGATCTACTCTCGGATGACGAAGGAGCATGAAGAGAACTTGCGCTTGGTATTACAGTGTCTACGAGAGCACAAATTGTATGGGAAGTTGTCCAAATGCTCTTTTTATCAATCGAGGATTCACTAATTAGGGCATGTCATCTCCAGCGAAGGTATCGCCGTGGATCCAACCAAGGTTGAGGCTATTATGGAATGGCCTGCACTGACGAATGTCACAGATGTGCGTAGTTTTATGGGTTTAGTAGGATACTATCGACGGTTTGTCGAGGAATTTTTGAAGATAGCAAATCCGATCACGAAATTGCAGAAGTAAAACAAGAAGTTTGTTTGGACCAATAAATACACGGAAGCATTTCAAAGGCTTAAGGAGTTGTTGACCATAGTGTCGATACTAAAGGTCCCTGACATGGACGCAGACTTCTTGGTATGCACTGACGCATCCAAGGAAGGTTTAGGCAGAGTTTTGATGCAAGAGGGACGAGTGATTGCTTACATTTCGAGGAAGCTGAGAAGGCATGAGGAGAACTATGCGACACACGATTTGGAGTTATTAGCCATCGTATATGCCTTGAAGGTTTGGAGACACTACCTTGTTGGACAAAAATTTGAATTAAGGACTGATCATTGTGGACTACAACACATTTTTACGCAAAGCAACCTGAACGCACGACAATGACGTTGGTCGGAATTGCTTGTCGAGTACGACTTTGAGATTACTTACATAAAGGGAACGGTGAACCGAGTGGCAAACGCTTTGAGTCGGAGGCCATGCATCTTTTTGGTTTTACCTCTTCAGACGAATCTACGTGAGAAGATTCTCACTTTACAGCATGATGATGACTGGTACAAAGAGGTTGAGGGTTTTTTTGGACAAAACATAATGTTGGTACCACGATATGAGGGATTTTCTTTTGATAAAGATGGGTTATTGAGGTTTAGAGGTCGTATTTAGGTACCGTCGAACGATGAGTTGAGGAGGTTGATCCTGAGCGAGGCTCATAGAGAAGTTTACATGGCTCACCCAAGAGTCACGAAGATGAGGGCAGACCTTAAACCCTTAT
>JASDQU010205378.1:56162-66279 GCA_032191745.1 Picea mariana
AATTAAATTACAAATGGTTGGTGGTTGGCTTAATGAACTTGTTGTAACATTTTTTTTCATGCTTGTGCTTGATCACCATCACACTTGGCATCCTACTTGTGTAGTGGCAATAGGTTGAGTGAGTGACACGTGTCTTCTTCATCATTCACCATGTCACTCTCGTTGACCTGGGAAGTGACTGTACCGTTTTTGCACTTATGGGGGTTGTCCATCCCTACTCAAATTGGTTGTCCAGCACCTTAATGAAGTGGTCCAAGGATCATATTTGATCGAATGGGTTGTCCAGCACCTTAATGAAGTGGTCCAACTATCATATTTGAGCGAATGGGTTGTCCAGCACCTTAATGAAGTGGTCCAACTATCATATTTGAGCGATATCAGTGTGGGGCTACTTTGGCTAATAAGCATATGTTGCCACCTCGTATGACGAAGATGCTTATTGCAAACAAGAAAATGGAAAAAGCCGATGGTCGCGGCGACCATAATTCCAGCCGTGAATTCTTCCTCCGCCGTTGAGGAAGAATCGCAGAATCACTGACCCAATTGCACCGCTATCAGTCTGGTCACCTCAGGCACAGCAATATATTCCTTCCCCCGCTTTCCACGCATCAGATTACTGTAATACAAGTATTTTGTATTTTGGTACCTACGTTTCTACTGTATTTTTTGTTACTAAAATTATTTTCCTTGAATCGACCGTTAGAGGGCAGAAAATCTTGGCCAGCCACCCTCTCTGCTCCGGTTGTGGTGATCCTTGGCAGTGTAATTCGTTCCATGAAATCAGATCTCAGTTTTCCGGTGGTATCTTCAGTTGATTTTGCGTTGGGACGTTTTTCCAATGCACTGAATCCTATTGCATTGCAGCGGCAGAAACTAGTTATTATAACCCAGGTGGGAGAAATATATGTCTACATTTTATTTTAAAGATTAAGACTTTGAATGAAGAATTCTATGATTTCTGGTCTACTATCACCTTCTCAAACATTTTAACTCTTCGAAACCATGAGTGTTGGTCTTGACTTAAAACTGTTTTTGATTGGCTAAGAGCTTATCTTGTTTTAACATAAGGAAATATGTTAACTACCCAAATTTTAGAGGCTTATGGAAAGACTGAAAATATGCCTCCTTACATACGTCTAGCAGGTCATTAATTAGAAGTTGTTAATCGATAAACATGAAAAAAAACTTTCATCTTGTGAATCTCATCTCATTTTATTTCTTGTAGGGTTGCATAAATTGGATAATGGTTTCTTTTAAGTGAAACTTATGGCCTAAACTTGACCTCCCTATTCAATTCATTTTAGTGTCAAGATACAGGGTATGAATGAATGTTTTGTGTGGGGCATGCATGAAGACGTTATGTTGAATGAGGATTTCTTGAAGCCCCAAATTCCAAAATGAGTCGATTCAGTAAGGGTCTTATGTTTTTTGGGCCACACTATTCAATAAAACTTTGACAATGTCCCTTCTCTTCATATAAACCAAATTGATTAGGTAAAATTTAATCACCTAGTCAATTAAGTGCATTGAACCTCTAGGCTATGACATGTTCACTTAAGTTGAATAATGAGCTAGCAGTAATGTGGACTCATGACATGCCACTTAGGTGGTATGCCATATATTGCNGCCTAATGTGGACTCATGACATGCCACTTAGGTGGTATGCCATATATTGCATTTTAATTTGTTTGTTGTATTCGTACCAAGTGGGATGAATGCTCATGTTATATCATTGTTGCATTGGAGATTAGGAAATGGTTTCATGTGAAGGGTTATATACAACGAGCTTGGTATTAGGAAATGGTTTCATGTGAAGGGTTATATACAACGAGCTTGGCATTGCCACACAACATGGTGGTGTAAAGAGTATTTGGGCATGATGAAGGTTGAAAAAGGGCCAACATGAACAAAAAGTGTGGATATGCCCAAACCAATTGTCCCCCTTATAGAAGTGGTCCCCATTAAGTGATAAGTGGAAGTGCAAGTCCCCATTACAATAAAATTCTCCATTAAAAAAGAAAATTGGACAATTTTACTCAATAGATGAGAAAACATCTATCATGCTTCCTCAAGTGTGAAATACTTTGCTTCTATAAGAAGCTAGCCTACTTTGTTAATTTTCAAGAATTTAGTACCATTAGGGAAAGCATGCCACAATGTCCTCTCAATGATTTCATAAGAAGGGGTTAATGCATTGAACTTTGGATATATCTCAATTGGAGGATCAAGTTGCACAATGCTTTAATTGATAATTGGAGGTTTGTAAGGATACAAAAACTAAACATTAAATATTGGATGTGTCCCAAGGTATGGTGGAAAATCAAGATGAAAGGTCCATTTGTTGCTACATTTCTCAATGATGATGTATGGAATGTGTTGCAATTTCCTAATCTTATGATGGAAGCCATTGAAAATTTCATTTTGAAAATGGAACCAAACCTTGTGCCTAATTGAATTTTTTTTTATGGGATGCAGTGCTTTCCATGAGACCATTTATACTTCTCCTTAATTTGTTGTATAATATCATTGACCCGATCATTCTAAATATATGTATTCATTCAACAATGTGTGTTGCTTTATTGACTTATTTTTTTGTTAATGTAGAGATCCCTACAATTGGATGGGGCTATATAGGAAATTTCCTTGGGCACCAAACGTTGATACACAATGGAAAATTCAAATACAATATGTTGTGCTATATCTTCTTATAGTTGTGTTGTTTAAAGTATTGCTTTTTCCAAAATACATGGGTGTCCATGATTATACATGTGAAGAAATGCACATGGGTCTGGTTCATAACCATTGTTTGTCATTAAAGATGAACATCTACAAATATGTCAAAACTTATGTCCAAAATTCCCCAAAAAGACATCTAGAAGTTGGAAATGAATTGAAGATATTTGTTATTGAAAGTGAATGTAGCACATCGAAATTGACTTAGTTCAAAATGCCCAACGAAATATCTAGAAGTTAAAATGAATTGAGGATATTGGTTATTGGAAGTTTATGTAACGCCTCAAAATTGATTTTTTTCCAAAATTCCCCAACGAGACATCTAGAAATTGGATATGAATTGATGATATTCGTTATTGAAAGTGAATGTACCACCTTGAAATTAACTTAGATGATCTAGTACAAGGAATGTTTCCTTGTGCCCTACCTTGAGTCAATTTTCTTATGAAGCACAATGATTGTAATATTCAATAATTAATAGAAAAATATGACTACTACATTGGTTATCGTGCATGGTTAAGAGGCATGCTAGAAAACCCACGAAGATAGAATCCCATGAATGAAAAGGGATGGGTAAAGATATGTATAAGTCCCACTTCTAGTTGGCCAATTTTGGTATGGAAAAAACAACACAAGATTTTATTTATTTCTCAATCATGTGTGGCTAGTATAAATATTTATGAAAACCTACTAAGGTATCGTGGAAACCAAAACAACTTGCTAACTTGGAGTAAAGTTCTTCTCAAATGATTCTATTGCACTCATTTCTAGTTGGCACTCACAATTGTTTAAGGCGATGTAGCAAATTATTGTGTAAATAAAAACCCCAACATGATATTCCTTGAAGGAGAGATGAATAAATCAACAMAAMTATAGGATTTAGTTCATAATGGTGCTCGATGTCCACAAGGTCCAAAATATCAAATAATACATGCACTAGTGGTTGGCTAGTGAAAATGAATTTGTTATGATTATGCTTGATCGTCGTATGGAATTGTTGTAGATATGTTATATGCTTCAACTAGTACATGCCCTACAAATTTATCTATGTCTACACATAATGTTACTGGCATCAATTGATGATGTTATGTTAAATCTATATTACACACACCATTCTCTTCCCATAGCACCACACCTCCACATTTTAAAGAGTTTCTATTATCAATGGTTTCCAATGTACATGAGTCCTTTTCCATAAGGATAAGACTTTCTTGGATGCACTCATATTAATCAAGGTTTTCTTGATACATCCTCTAGATTTAGTTTTTTTCCTTTTGAACTAGGGTTGTTCTTATTATGTAAGACTAACAATCTAGATTTGACATTATGAGGGATCCATTAGCATCATTGAAGTTAGTCTCTATTCAAGTAAGCAACCATGATTGGGAGTATCTATTTTTCCAAAGTCACTAAAAACTTACACCTTTCCCTCATCGCTATTTTATCCATTGATGTTAGCCTTTTTCAATTTTAATCCTAAATCCTTGACCACCTACATATGTATCTTGGGATATAGTTTTTATCCTCAACATTGTGTACTTAGTTACATGTTAACATGAATTGCATTGCGAATGCATGTACTATATAATGTACTCTATTATGTGAATATAATAATTTGTTAAACTTTGAACCTTTTTCCACCACTTATTCATTTTCTTGTTCAATTTCAATTGATATTAAAGCTTCTACGATCTTAAGGTCCTAGCATCATTTTCATAGAATTGAAATGGAAACCTAGTGAACCATAAAGGCCCAGATGGATGATGAAGAGAGAATTTTGAAATCGACAATTATCAAGGCTAAGTATAAAACATTCCTACACAAAATTTATTTTTTCATTTGCATACCGTTTGAGAATGTTTTATGAGATCTTGATGTTGTAATGGACATCACTCCATATGTTGTAATGGACATCACTCCATACTACGAGGGAGGGAAGTCAAAAAGAAAATAAAACAACAGGTTACAATCTTCCAACAACCAATTGCACAAGTGGGGATGCAAAATTCCTCCCCGACATCAAATAGATATTCTATAAGCCCCCTAAGGTGAAGAAGAGGAGGTCTATGTATGTAACTTATAAGTGAATTGATGTCAGTTATTATGGTGGCAGGGATGATGTGAATTTTATTTTGGAGAAAGTTGAGCAACCCATGGAGGAGGAGATGCAGGCTAGAGCACTCAGGGAGTGGCAGAGGATCAAGTCTATCTAGAGGGAGGCCAGGTTGACGATCAAGAATAGGGAGGTCATTTCCATTAAGCCATTCCTATTCTAGGAAGACAAGGATGTGGCAGAAGAAATGTGAGAGGAGGACAAGGGAAACCAACAATAGAGAGAGTGAGAGTTTGTTGCTCATGTTCCTCTTCCTTATAAGAAAGAGATTGAGCACATGGTTGTGGAGAAGAAGAAACATGATCTTATTAGTAAGTACACAGGTGAGGATCTCATGGAGGGGTAGGTCGAGGCCAAGGAAATGCTTAATATTTAGTGATAAGGCATGCTGAGAAAGATTAAGGATCATCAACTATTTTTCCAAATGTGCTTCTTAACATCTATTACATATACAATATGGACCTTAGGCCATTCTTGAGGTTGACATAGTATTATAATTAATAAATCCATGAGGGTCTTGTCTTGTTGAATGGGGAAAAGGGGCACTGGGAATTTCTAATCGTAGAGCTTCACGGTCATAACTATGCCAAAGTAGGGGCCAAGATGACAGAATTGGAAAGAAACGAAGTTGATGTACCCAATGCCACCAACAAGGGCCCCAATTATAAATGCTTTGGGGCTACAAAATTCATCTCTATCCTCAAAGAGCCATTCGATAAGCCCCCTCGAGGCGAAGAAGAGGAGGTGTAGGTATGCAATTTAAAAGCGAATTGATGCTATTTCATATTATGGATACATGAATGAAGAGGATGGTATCTTGGAGAAAGTTGAGTAGCCCATGAAGGAGGATATGTGAGGTAGAGAACTGAGGAAGTGGTAGAGGATCAAGTATATGCGCTAAATTGTGAGACGCACCAAAGAGTGAACTCTTTTTTTTCCTCCTCAAAGAAAAACCTAAAAAAAAAATTAATCGTGGAGGTTTTCATATGTAGTTTGTGAATTAAATTGTTTTTCTTCTGGTTTCTACTACTATTACTACTGCACTCATTGTCGTCGTCGTATATGATTCACATAAAATTATTTTTAGGCACATGTATATAGATAAAACAAATTTAAAATATAAAACATAAAAATATATAACTAATTTGTATTTATCAAAAATTGAAATTAATTTATGTTTGCAAACAAAAAGTAAAAACGTAACCGGTGCTATTACAAACATAATATGCACTACTCCTGGTGCTCTATGTCAAACATAAGGGACCGAACGACAATGTGTTAAATTTAACGCCCTAATGCATCATTGCTAGTCGAACATTGATATCTATAGCTTTGTGTTGTGTTATATAACACACCAGTTAAGGGTTGTCATACAAAACGATCCATGATGCCATTTCACATATGAACTATGTAACGCAGTGTGGTTGGTTCTATGGAACACACCTCATGACATGTTCTATAGCCTAGTTCATAGCTTAGTTCTATGAACTAGGCTATGACATGTTCACTTAAGTTGAATAATGAGCTAGCAATAATGTGAATTCATGACATGCCACTTAGGTGGTATGCCATATATTGCATTTTAATTTGTTTGTTGTATTCGTACCAAGTGGGATGAATGCTCATGTTATATCATTAATGCATTGGAGATTAGGAAATGGTTTCATGTGAAGGGTTATATACAACGAGCTTGGCATTGCCACACAACATGGTGGTGTAAAGAGTATTTGGGCATGATGAAGGTTGAAAAAGGGCCAACATGGACAAAAAGTGTAGATATGCTCAAACCAATTGTCCTCCTTATAGAAGTGGTCCCCATTAAGTGATAGGTGGAAGTGCAAGTCCCCATTACAATAAAAATATCCATTAAAAAAGAAAATTTGACATTTTTACTCAATAGATGAGAAAACATCTATCATGCTTCCTCAAGTGTGAAATACTTTGCTTCTATAAGAAGCTAGCCTACTTTGTTAATTTTCAAGAATTTAGTACCATTAGGGAAAGAATGCCACAATGTCCTCTCAATGATTTCATAAGAAGGGGTTAATGCATTGAACTTTGGATATATCTCAATTGGAGGATCAAGTTGCACAATGCTTTAATTGATAATTGGAGGTTTGTAAGGATACAAAAAATAAACATTAAATATTGGAGGTGTCCCAAGGTATGGTGGAAAATCAAGATGAAAGGCCCATTTGTTGCTACATTTCTCAATGATGGTGTATGGATTGTATTGCAATTTCCTAATCTTATGATGGAAGCCATTGAAAATTTCATTTTGAAAATGGAACCAATTGGAGGATCAAGTTGCACAATGCTTTAATTGATAATTGGAGGTTTGTAAGGATACAAAAAATAAACATTAAATATTGGAGGTGTCCCAAGGTATGGTGGAAAATCAAGATGAAAGGCCCATTTGTTGCTACATTTCTCAATGATGGTGTATGGATTGTATTGCAATTTCCTAATCTTATGATGGAAGCCATTGAAAATTTCATTTTGAAAATGGAACCAAACCTTGTGCCTAATTGAATTTTTTTTTATGGGATGCAGTGCTTTCCATGAGACCATTTATACTTCTCCTTAATTTGTTGTATAATATCATCGATCTAATCATTCTAAATATATGTATTCATTCAACAATGTGTGTTGCTTTATTGACTTATTTTTTTGTTAATGTAGAGATCCATACAATTGGATGGGGCTAAATAGGAAATTTTCTTGGGCACCAAAGGTTGATACACAATGGAAAATTCAAATACAATATGTTGTGCTATATCTTCTTATAGTTGTGTTGTTTAAAGTATTGCTTTTTCCAAAATACATGGGTGTCCATGATTATACATGTGAAGAAATGCACATGGGTTTGGTTCATAACCATTGTTTGTCATTAAAGATGAACATCTACAAATATGTCAAAACTTATGTCCAAAATTCTCCAAAAAGACATCAGGAAGTTGGAAATGAATTGAAGATATTTGTTATTGAAAGTGAATGTAGCACGTCGAAATTGACTTAGTCCAAAATGCCCAATGAAATATCTAGAAGTTAAAATGAATTGAGGATATTTGTTATTGGAAGTGAATGTAGCACCTCAAAATTGACTTTTTTCCAAAATTCCCCAACTAGACATCTAGAAATTGGAAATGAATTGAGGATATTTGTTATTGAAAGTGAATGTACCACCTTGAAATTAACTTAGATGATCTAGTAAAAGGAATGTTTCCTCGTGCCCTACCTTGAGTCAATTTTCTTATGAAGCACAATGATTGTAATATTCAATAATTAATAGAAAATATGACTACTACATTGGTTATGGTGCATGGTTAAGAGGCATGCTAGAAAACCCACGAAGATAGAGTCCCATGAATGAAAAGGGATGGGTAAAGATATGTATAAGTCCCACTTCTAGTTGGCCAATTTTGGTATGGAAAAAACAACACAAGATTTTATTTATTTCTCAATCTTTGCATCATGTGTGGCTACTATAAATATTTATGAAAACCCACTAAGGTCTTGTGGAAACCAAAACAACTTGCTAACTTGGAGTAAAGTTCCTCTCAAATGATTCCATTGCACTCATTTCTAGTTGGCACTCACAATTGTTTAAGGCGATGTAGAAAATTATTGTGTAAATAAAAACCCCAACATGATATTCCTTGAAGGAGAGAAATCAACACAAATATAGGATTTAGTTCATAATGGTGCTCGATGTCCACAAGGTCCAAAATATCAAATAATACATGCACTAGTGGTTGGCTAGTGACAATGAATTTGTTATGATTATGCTTGATTTTCGTATGGAATTGTTGTAGATATGTTATATGCTTCAACTAGTACATGCCCTACAAATTTATCTATGTCTACACATAATGTTATTGGCATCAATTGATGATGTTATGTTAAATCTATATTACACACACCATTCTCTTCCCATAGCACGACACCTCCACATTTTAAAGAGTTTCAATTATCAATGGTTTCCAATGTACATGAGTCCTTTTCCATACTCATATTAATCAAGGTTTTTTTGATACATCCTCTAGATTTAGTTTTTTTCCTTTTGAACTAGTTTTTTTCCTCTAGATTTGACATTACGAGGGATCCATTAGCATCATTGAAGTTAGTCTCTATTCAAGTAAGAAACCATGATTGGGAGTATCTATTTTTTCATAGTCACTAAAAACTTACACCTTTCCCTAATCGCTATTTTATCCATTGATGTTAGCCTTTTTCAATTCTAATCCTAAATACTTGACCACCTACATATGTATCTTGGGATATAGTATTTATCCTCAACATTGTGTACTTAGTTACATGTTAACATGAATTGCATTGCGAATGCATGTACTATATAATGTACTCTATTATGTGAATATAATAATTTGGTAAACTTTGAACCTTTTTCCGCCACTTATTAATTTTCTTGTTCAATTTCAATTGATATTAAAGCTTCTACGATCTCAAGGTCCTAGCATCATTTTCATAGAATTGAAATGGAAACCTAGTGAACCATAAAGGCCCAGATGGATGATGAAGATGATGAAGAGAGTGTTTTGAAATCGACAATTATCAAGGCTAAGTATAAAACATTCCTACACAAAATTTATTTTTTCATTTGCATACCATTTGAGAATGTTTTATGAGATCTTGATGTTTTAATGGACATCACTCCATATGTTGTAATGGACATCACTCTAGAAAATCTTACCCATGGTTTGTGTATAGATTGTTATGACGATTCATAAAATGATTGAAAATGTTGAAAAAGGCTACATATAGGATTAGGATGTTGATGTTGACTTGTGAGTTCAGGCTATATTTTATTTTGCACATCGTGCACTTGTGATTGACCATTGAAGCATTGTTTATAAGCTAGGAACTACGTTCTATATCACTATGCTCATTCGTTTTTTTCCTACTTGGAAGTGCGAGGTACCCCAAAATCTGTTATAAATTCCAAGGATCCACATCATTTCTTGAAAGGATTATCATACTTTAGTATCCTAGAAATGCTTCTTTTATTTGATCTTAGTTTGCTCCTTTTTACAAGATCCACACATAATCACGTCCACCTTGAATGCCTAGCCACGTTTTTTTATTGCAATAAATACAATAAACATACCCAATCCTACTACAAATTTCATAGGAATGTCTTTTTTTGAGATGAAACAACAAATGATTTAAGCCTCTACGCATGGGAAGGATAATTTTTAGTGCATTTTGTTGAATTGACCTCTATACTACGAGGGAGGGAAGTCAAAAAGAAAA
>JASDQU010205380.1:41416-52955 GCA_032191745.1 Picea mariana
TTATATATATATATATATATATATATATATATATATATATATATAATAATAATAATTATCATGCACAACACAAAGAAATGAAATATTATGTCATACTTTCAAGTAAATAAAGACAAGTTAATTAAATACCTAGAACAATCATTGTCAACATTGTGTTCTCTCTCTTTATCGACATCCAAGGAGGAAGATTATTGTTTATAACAAAAATGGGCCACACTAAGTAAGTAGAACGAATATCTCCAAATGGATTGACACCATCAGCTGGCAATGAAAGTCTAACATTACAAGGTTTTTCTTTAAAAATTGGTCATTTTTATTCGATGTTCTTCAATGTAGAACCATCTACAGGCATTATAAGAACATCATCTTCACTTTTGTTCTTTACATGGAAATCCATAAACTATGTTATACTTTGGCACCTGAACAGTTGTTGGGAACGTGGAATTATGGGAATACAACGAAGAACGTTGCAAGGAAACTTTTTTGTTTCTTGATCGGTTCAATATATACTTATTTGACATTATGGGAATTCATTTTATGATGCATATTGTCCATATTATATGATATGATCATTAGGACATAGATGAATAGCTTGATACTCCATTCCAATTTCTTTCATAATCACAGATTTTTCTCGATATGTGTATGGTAAAATATTTTACGGTGGTAATAGAAATTCACATAACAATCTACACCATTCAAAAAATAATTCAATGTAAACAATATTAATCATAAATATCACATGCCTACTTTACAAATTAATTAACAATAACAATATAGGAAAATAGTCAACCTTTATGTACATGTGAGGATGAAATAAATAATACATTAGATACCTTAGGATCTGTGTGAGACAGGTGTTTGATAAACCATTGAAAACCTTCAAGTTCACCAACAACAATATAGAAAATAAAATAATTTTTTTTGAGCCTTCATAAAGAGGTTTTCGTGAGTTCTCGATTAGAGGATCAACATCATGAATATCATCCTGGTTTTCCTCATCCATTGGAGAAAATGTGACTTGGATCAATATATGCATCTCATCTTCCTTATTTGTATCAATAATGTTATCATCTTCATCCATATCATCATTAGGAACTCGATCTTCAATATTTTTACCTCCATGTTCCTCACCTTGTAAAGTAGTACTTCTTCTACTACTTGGAAAATAACTCTCTAATGGTCGACATTTTGAGGGAATTTTCTTTATTTTTACAAACAATGTAATAAAATTAGTGTGTATAAAACATATATTAAAATGATAAAACATTTGATAAATACATGACATGATCACTATTAGAAATAATAAATTATATATTGAATAACGTATTACCAAGGGATGATATTCATAACCCCCTTCAGCGTGCCCCTTCTCCCTACAATGTTTTTCAGTTGTTGTTATTAAAATTCTTCTTGTTTGCAATCCCGTGCAATCATTGGAAGGGAAATAACATTTTTCATCGTCCTTCACCTCCAATGTCACTCCAGACTGAGCAAGCCTCCTTGCATTTTCATTCATAGTATATTTATTTGACACGGTAATTACCTATAAGAACCAATTAAATATTTAAAAAATTAAATTTTGTTGAAACATTGAAAAAATATTAAAATTAAAATTTCATGTTCTTCGAGGTCCAATCACAAGAAATATATGTTGCAATGCTAAATTTTGAAAAAAATATTCAAAAAATTAATTTTGTTCAAAAATTGAAAAAACTTTTAAATTAAAAATTCATATATTTCGACGTTCAATCACAAAAAATATATGTAGCAATGCTAAATTTCAAAAAAAATATTAAAAAAATTAAATTTGTTTAAAGCATTCATGTTAATAAAAATTGAAATTAAAATTTCTTAATATAGCTTTATATTAAAAGAGAAAAAAAAAACTAAAAGTGTTAACCTTGCAAGTCTAAAATCTGAGCTATGTAGATCGATAATTGGATGTGTTAAACCAGTACGTGACAGAAAAAAACACAGCTCAAACAATCACCAGAAAAAATGTCGCAACTGTATCAATATTTTCGAAATTTATCTTAAAGACATGTATTTATAGATGTATGTTCGTCGATATAGAAAATAAAATAAATGAGTTGACCATGAAAAAAGTCTATACACGTTTCACTGCATGTGTGGTTCACACGTGTGGCACAAGTGTCTCTATAGAGACTAAGATTCATGGATATAGAGACAATTTTCTGAATCTATCGCTATATCGATGAACGTTGGGGCCAAAACAAAAAAACTTAAAAGAAAGAAAAAAAAATAATGCATTTTTCCATGAATTATAGAAACATGGAAATATTTTGTCACATTTTGAGCCCATATGTTGATGACAATTCAAACAGACCAAGAAAATCAAAGAAAAAAAAATCATGCAATTAAAGAAAAGCAAGGAAAAGAGATAAAAAGCAACACCAAGGAATGTGTCACTGGAACATGGGACAACAAATGCTATGAAGGCTCATAGTTACAAACGTTCATGCAACTTGTGGGAGTAGCTAATTAATGTCTTAGTTATTCAATGATTATTTACAGTAGTGCTACAAGGGATTAAATCAAAGTGAATAGAAATATGTAAGCACAACAATCCACATTGAAATCCAATCAATTCATCAAAAACTCGAAGAAACTAAAATAGAAATAACGAAATTAAACTAAAAAAGAACTAACAACTAATTATTTGTCTTTATCCCCTTACTAAGCTCAGGATGCAATATTTCACTTTAGCAATGGGGGTGTTCTTGCTATCAATGAGTAATATTGGATTCAAATATAAAGGATTTAACCTGAAAATAAAACATGTTATTAAAGATAACAGACATGATGCCACTTAGACTAGTGTCCTAAATCAATTAGCTAGATTATTCAAAACCTTGTGTATAAGCTAAAAATTGAAGGTGGTCTTTACCAGTTAAAAGGTAGCATTCATTTAGCACCTACCAAAACTAATAATAGGTCCATGATTGTATAATCTATGTGTATGGACAAAACAAGATTATGAGGTAGTGCAACACTTTTGCATCCAATTATATTTCCTTGGTGCAATCATGACTCTAACAAAGTCTTTTTATAGTACTAGGAACATTCATTCATTCACTGCAAGGTATTAAAGCAATGGTGTAAACCTTCTAAGACCTAATTTAATAATAAGGCTCTCAAATGAACTCTTTCACATTGAGTGTTCATGCATTTCTTAACAATGATTAATTAGTTCCTGGAGGGTTTAATAACAATGGAAATCCATAAGTTTTTTTGTAGTATATTAAAAAGGAAATACAACAAATGAAATTAAGAATCAATTCATAAATCTGATATTGTCCACTGAGGAACAGAACAGAGGGAACATAAAAAAATAAAACAAGCCACTAGTAGTCTACCAATTCTATCTCTAACAATGTGATCTGAATTCAACGAATTTTTTCTACCTAGTTTTACAAAAGTAAATCCAATGTTGAAAACTACCAAAGCATTTGATTCAAGTGATATTTCTTACCATAAACACTACCATGGATAACTATTAATTCCAAGACTTAAATTGATTCATACAATACAAAATGAAACTTCAAAAAAAACAAATTAAACTAAAATAACGATACACTTAGCTTTGCATCCCTAAAATTGATGGTCCCTTTCCAATCCAGGTAGTGAGCTGAAAGAAATCATTGAATAATGAAAAAATGGATACCATAAACTAGAGTTGTATCTTTATTGAAACAAAGTATTGAAGGGTTACATCATATACATTACTTCATATTCAATAGATCCCTAACCTAGTTTATCCACCAAGCACCCCCTCCCCTCCATTTTATACAAAAATTCAATGGGGAGTTTAAGATCTAGTCTCTCAAAGCCAGAACTAATAGATCAAAAAAATATGGGCGGTGTTCATGCCTTTTTTTAAATCTAGGTGAATTTATGCTTTTTGGTCATATTGGCATTGAAGATCCAACCATATATCCTAAACCATTCCATATTTTGTGCTATACTCAATGTCTTGTCTTGCAAACAAAACTTGTATCTTGGATTCTTTATATATGACCACATATGCATGAAAATCAAGTTGGAAGTTGATTGTCTTGAACCTTTTCTATTTTCAGGATGAACTATTGTTTTTGAGGTGGAGTTCCACACGTGCGACTTGGGCGCATTGTGAGGCATGTGAGAGCATGTCGACGTCGTTGCGGAGAAAAACCATGTTCTCTATTTTCTCCCAGAGATGCACCAATAGGATAATATACAATGTTGGGTACTGAAACTGCAGTGATGGTATAGGAATATTAGTACAAGAATCATTCTTCATAACTGTGATTAGTAAAACCTTTCTAAAAATCCTCTTTAATCACTAAAACAATTATAAACTAGATGTATTAATCACATGACGTATTTAGGATTAAATGAAGGTTTGATGATTGAAATGGTTATATATCATTAATGAAGTGTGTGAAAATGGCTTAGACTGGTGGTTTTATTATGAAATAAATGTGGCAAAAACATGGCCCAACAACAAGCATCACAGGATGCTATGAAATCCTAGATATGCATTTTCCTACCTTCATAGAAGAATGAATTATTAGTTTGTTAATACATTTTATGAAATCCAGAGTGACCTACTATCAGTGATGAATGTATATCCTCTAATACTTGTTGTTTTAGGGTCGAATATTTTTCTATAAAAATATTCTCTTTATACCACATTGTATCTTGTTTACATGTATAAATTTTTAGGTGGGTTCAAATCTACCTAAAGTCATTGTATGAGATTCGTTTAAATACCATTTGCTAGCCATTCCTCACGATCTTCCTCAAGCCATTCTAGACTTCATAATGATAAGGAAAGGAGTGACCCATCCTCAAATTATATGGATAATATGTAAGCCACAACATTCTCTTTACCCTTCTTATATATGATATTATAATCATACGCCAAACTTTTGGTGACCCATTTATGTTTCTCTAATGAAGACAACCGTTGTTTAAGAAGTAATTCAAACTATGATGGTCAGTCTTGATTTGAAAATTTCTCCCTATGAGATATGGCCTCCAAGTATCCATTGCATGAAGGATATCCATAATTTCCTTCTCATATGTGGATTTTCCTAAATTGCAATCACACAATTGCTTACTAGTGGATGTTAAGGGGCATCCTTCTTACATCAATACTTCTTTGAGACCTCTACCTAAGGCACCACAATCCAAGACAAAAGTCTTATTAAATCTTAGCATTGTTAATACTGGAGTAGTGCACATGGAATCCTTTAAATCATGGAATTTCTATTTTGTTACATCATTTCATACAACAAAATTCCTTTTAGGGAGTGAAGTTATGGGTGCTACAATTTTTCCATAAAATTTCACAAAATTCTTATAGTAGTCTATAATCCTCAGAATCCCCTTAATATATTCAACATTTTTGGATGGGAAAAATATTTCATAGCTATCAATTTATATGGATCAAGATGCACTCCCTCCTAAATTACAATGTGACCCATATATTCAACCTCAGGAGCCCCAAAATCACATTTGAAGAGCTTCATGAATAATTGGTTGTCTCTCAAGAGTTTGAAGGAATAATCAACATGATTTATGTGTTATTCACATGATTTAATATAGATCAATACATCATCAAAGAATACCACCACAAAATTTCATAGGAAGGGTTTGAAAAACTTATTCATCAGGATATGGAAAAGGGAAAAGTTTAGGGACTAAATTTCTCCCATGGGCTAATTTTCCATGTTTTTTTCCCAAAAAAGGATTTTCCAATTTCCTTTTTTTTCTAAAAATGATTCACCAAATTATACAGGATAATATTATTTTACCTTGAAAATTGCCAAAATTTTATGGAAACCAAAATAAATCCTTATACATTTGATTCTTTTTACAAAAATATTGTCAAACATTTTAAATCTTTCATATTAAGGACTAGTAAGATTCACCAAGGTTTCTACACTTTGAGATAAATTCACATCCTTAAAGTTATCCCTACTCTGGAAAGTGGATGAGAATTTCAAAGATTTAAAGGATTCAGTAGAAACTCATAATGAAATTTGTGTATTCTAAAGGATATCTTAGGTATTTTTGTCTCTTTCACCTTGATTTGGTGGCATATTGAATTTATATCAATGTTACTTAAAAAACTTCTCCATTAAGTTCATCCAAGATATCATTAATAACCAGGATGGGAAATTTGTCCTTTAATGTCAACTTATTGAGAGCCATAAAATTAGGAAACATGCACCAAGTGACTTCCTTATTTAACACCATGACTACTTGTGATGAGTAAGGGATTGTACTAGAATGTATGAATCAAACCTCCAATAGTTCCTGAATGATCATTTTTGTTTCATTATTTTTTGCAAAAATATGTCAATAAGAATGTACATTTGGGGGTTGACATCCTAGAATCAAGGGAATTCCATGTTCATTCTCTCCCTAAGAAGGGGGTAAAACCTTTTTTGTTTCAAATACCCAATGATCTTTTTGAAGAAAAAACTACAAGTTTGGGTGGATTTCTTGTATCATATTATCCATAGCCTGTATTGCATTAAACTGGGAAATAATTCTTGAGTGGCCTTTATTGGATTACTGGGAGGGGGGTGAATCAGTAATAAAGAAATCAAATCTTTTTTAACCATAAAATGAAAGTGTTATATCAATGTAGCACTATCATCCAATAGCTGCAAAGTAAATAAACAATGAACAAATGAGCAATCATACACATACACAGTAAAAAAGTGTTTTTACGTGGAAACTGAAAGCGGGAGAAAACCACATAATGTTTTTTCTTATATGTATTTAAGAATTACATTCATTGGAAGCACCAACTTCCTTTGTTTTCTAGTTGCAACTGGAAGGAGGCTCCAACCCTCAATTTCTCAGGCTATAACCTGAGGGAATCTCTAAGTCCCCAATTCTCTGGCTACAACCAGAAGGAGGATACAACCCCCTATGTTCTCCAGCTACAACCAAAAGGTGGCTACAACCAACTGTCCTTGCCCCGTACAACAACCCTGATGTAAAAGTAGAATGATGGAACCACTTTCACACTATCATTGTGATATATACCACTATAACAACCTGTACCACTGACCTCCATCCAAACAACTCGTAACAACCTATAGCAAACAACCTGTAATCAACTTGTACCATAAACAAGTGCATCAACCATGCAACAACTTGTACCTCAACTTGTACCATCAATGAGTGCATCAAACATGCACCAAATATGTACCAATCATGCATCAAATACACATAAACTATGACTCATCAAGATGTACCAACATCATTGATGCAGACCCCCTACCTCAGCAGTGTCAACTGACCTCCCGGTCTTTGGATCACTCTTTTCCCTGAGCCGAAATGGCTCTTCGGGCTCCTGCTAGAACCCTTTTAATGAATCCACAGGTACCTTTGTCCATAAAACCTATGCACACGCTCAACTTTCAGTTCTCTTCTCTATTTTGAAGCAACACACCTTTCACGTTTTGGGGTTTTGAGACTCCTGCATGCTAGCTCTCCCAAGCTCCTTGTCCTTCCAACTTCCAATATCCAAAACGATGAAAAGGGCTTAGCGACAAAGTGCTATAGGCATTCAAAATTCGATATTTTGTGATTCTGGCTATAGATGGTTCTTGGTGCTTCAACCTCCTAGGTCCCGAAAAGCTGAAATACTACCCCTTGAGAGAACCTTTTGGGGTTTTCCCCGAACCTTGATCACTTGCCACGTGTCCCCTTGATGAATGGTCCTGGTGCTTTCGGGACTTGATGAGTCCCCTTCCCTATGTTGTTACGAGGATTAAACCCCTCGCACCTCCTTCTAGATCCAACAACTATCATTCATAGGTGCTAGATCTGACGGTCCAGATCCTTTTTCCTGTGCACCTCCTAGGGACTCACCCTGTGCACGTATCCTTGATCCAGTAGTTCTTAGGCCACCATGCTCCAGATCTAACAACTTGCATGATTTCGTGAACCAGGATTTCTCGATACAGCGACTCCAAAATCCCTTGCCACTCCAAACCCCAAACTCTGAAATAGTTAAATTCAACGCCTTAGAGTGTTGGAAGACACTCAGCCTTAATCTCCTCATTGCTCTACAAGATCCAACGATTCTCACAACTTCGACACTTATTCCATGAAGCATCTCCATCATCCATATAGTTCCTCCCTCGGGGTGCTTCTAAGTGCTTAAATCCCTCGCAACTTGGTGTGATTCTAGGGTTCTCGAGATTTCGACACTTCTCCACGAAGCATCTCCACCATCTATTTCAGCTGCTCTCCTACGTGACCTCCCAGAGGTTAACTCTCTGCACCTTCACCTTATCCAACCATCATCAGGTATTGGTGTTATATTTGACATTTCAAATCTATCTTCCTTGCGCTATCTCCTCCTGTGTGCCTGGCCATAGATTCAATGGTCTAGATCTTTCCTCCCAGTGTTGATCTAATGGCAGTTGTGCTCCTCCTCCTGAGCTTGCACCTCTTCCCTTCCCTTGGAATAATTTTGATGCTTGAAGGTCTTACCCTTCAATGCTTCCCTTGCGAGCCTAGTTCCTTTGGGTCTCATCTACATTATAGAAACTCTCCCCCTCCTGATATTTGTCAACTCAGAAACCTCAAAAGGTTTTCTCTGTGCATGTTCCTATCGCACTTTCTCTTTTGATATTATGGGCTTAGGACAAGTCCACTCTAGTACACTCTTGGTGCTACTGATTATTTCGCTAAACTCAGATCTGAGAAGTTTTCTTGGAAAGAAAAATCCCTACACCCACCTGGCATTCTTCTGCTCGATGCACACCTTGTAGAGCCTACAGAGTATTCAACAACTCTATGAGTGTCCTCTCTTTGACACTTCCCTTTCTTCAGAACTCAAAATATATTTCTCTGGTGCACTATATGCACTCGCTCAATGCCCTCTTGGCAGAACTCTACAGAACCTTCAATAGTTCTGCCTTCCCTGAAATCGAAACCGAGTTCCTTCCTATGCACTCCTTGCACCTCTGTTGATGAAGGCTCAATGATATCCCTCTTGAGATTTCCTAAGGTTGTCTCACCTCTGTCAATGCACACCTTGTGGACTATGTGCACTCCTTGCACTTGAAAAATCCAAGACAGGAAGAAATTGAAACTTATGCAATGCTTCACCAATTATGCATTTAAAACATGAAATGCAAAAAAAAAACATGTAAACACCAAACACACAGTGTGCAGGAAAAATTTCTTTTCTATTAATATGTATGTCTATACAAATGTTTACAAAGGCTGGACTATAACAAGTCTCATCTCTCTCTCTCAAGACCTCTCTTCTCCGATCTCTCCTCCTAACTCTTTACTCTAATTTCTTAGATACTCCCTACAAAATAGGGCTCTCTTGAGCTTATTCTCATCCACCGCCTCTGTGATATCGCTATCATAGAGTGGATCCTACAACTACATTACATGAATGGATGCCCAGTCCTGACTACATCCTGGGCTTTATGTAGACAACCATTAAAGGAAAACTCAACCACTACCTATACAAAGGCGTGGTATGGCATTAAAATCCTTACAACATTTATTGAAATTTCAAATTTCAAAATTGAGAGGGTTGTGATTCTCCCTTTCTCCATTAAATGCATGCTGGATGTGATGGTTGGCTGGCACGCTGCGGACATGGAGCGATGCTCCTACATCATATTCTTCAACTGGAAAAATCATGAGCCTGCTCATGAGCTCCTCTTCTCGAGTGTTGAAATCCACCTAGATCCCAAACTTTCCCTTGGAGATATCCATCTGCTCATCTTCTTCGATGTTGTTTTTTTTGCTACCCTGATGCTCTTCCAACCTCCCTTATGCTCAACTTCTCATTGCTGGCAGTCTCTGCTACTGAAATCAACATCAGCTTTCTGATTTTTTCAATTACCTCATCCAGCTACTCTAGTGGCTGGCTCTTCGTATGCAGTCCTCTTTGTTGTACTTCTATGTTCTCAATGGGCAGGTCTTCTCAATATCCCCTGCTATATTTATCTCTCTTTGTGGCACTAAGTGGCCACTCTGCTATAGACTCCAGCTCTGCAGTATCCTCACTGAACTGCTGCTCAACTTCTTCCTATGGAAATTCTGCTACTGCCATTTCTCCTCCTGGCATACTTCCATCTTCTTCCATATTCTCCCTAGGCTAGTATGTTCCACTACCTACTTCCAAATTAGCCTGTTGGATGTGCAAACTTTGAACCAACACCTTCCTTTCTAGGGCTTCCAATTCTTCACACAGGTTAGAAAAATCCATGATGTCTTCTTCCTCTTCTTCTTCTTCTTCTTCTTCTTCTACAGCTTCCAGTACTACAGTGATTTCTTGTCCAACTTCCTGGCTGAACATTTTGAGCCATTATGTTGAATTCTTATCTTCTACTTCTTGGGAAAACATCAGTGTCTTCTCCATTTCTTCCTCCATAATAGTTTTTGTTGGCTATCCTCTTATTGTTGTTGCATCCACAACACATTCTCTAGCCTTAACTGGGTTGCTTGGTAGGAACACCTCTATTCCTCCAATGATCATAATTCTCTTCTGATTCTCTCCTGTCAGCATTCCTTGTTGATCTGAACTCTCCTCTAAGTTCATGATATTTTCAGACAGTCTCACTTCTTTTCCCCTACCCACCTGGCAATTTGGGAATTTTTTGATGCCCACTTGGTAGTCTATGAGATCGTCTAATCCCATCTCACTGCCCACTTCACAATATGAACTTTCACCACTTCTCCCCTGGAAGTACGTGAGACCTTCCACTGACCTCTTTCCATTTCCCACCTGGAAACTTGAAATTTCACCTCTGCCCACCTGGAAGTTTATGAGATCCTCTGTTAATCTCATACCATTACCCACCTAGCAATATGAATTTCCATGGTTGTCCTCTTGACAGTCTATGAGATCCTCCAATGATTTCATTTCATTGCCCACCTGGCAATTTGAAAATTCATCCTTGCCCTCCTGGTAGTTTATGAGATCTAAAATCGATCCCTCTTCCTCATCACTAAGGGTTTCTCCGACTTCTGGCTCACAAATGCAAACCAACTCTATGTTACTGAGGCTTTCAGCATACCTCAGCCACTTCCTCAACTCTTGTTGTTGTTTCCTGGAAAACAAATTTTGAACAAGCCATTTGGCTTTCCTGTTCAGAGGCCATTTGTACCTCTTGGGTACTTTTTCCTCCTGTTGCATCTTCAATGTCAGCTATTCCATTCTCTCCCTTATCTCAACAAGTTCTTTGTCAATCTCTGCATTATTCATCTGTTGGTGGTCTCCTCTTCCACCATGCTCATGGCCTTCAGTATCCATTTCCATCTTTCACCTGCCCTCCTTGTAAGTGTATGGATCACTATACGTCTAAGAGCATCTCCATGTCCTCCTACAGCTCACCTGGTTGTCTATCATTTGTTGCACACCTTGCAACAATCACCACAGAGATTTAACACCCTGCTTCTTTCACATGTTGTATACAGATGAATATCTGCTTCTGATTCCACTTGATGTTACCAGAATTTCCCCACAATCTCTCCT
>JASDQU010205382.1:0-12698 GCA_032191745.1 Picea mariana
GTACTAGCATGATGCTCCACATCATATCTAAGTTGTACTAGCATGATGCTCCGCATCATATCTAAGTTGTATTAGCATGATCATATCTAGCATGATGTGAGTCATATGCATCATATCTAAGTTGTACTAGCATGATGCTCTACATAATATGTAAGTTGTACTAGCATGATGTGATTAAGGCATAAGTATTGTCTCTAAGTTGTACTAGCATGATGCCAATGCATCATATTTGCATTGCACTAGAACGATGCATCTCAGGACATCTGTATCATATCTAAGTTGTACTAGCATGATGTTGAAGCATCATATATAAGTTGTACTAGCATGATGTTGAAGCATCATATATAAGTTGTACTAGCATGATACACATCATCAATCTGTCAACCTTGACCATTATCCATAGGGAGAATGTATGTCCATCAACACTCCCTCCCAACCGAGGAAGTCATCTCCTCCCTTTCAACCAAGGGAGCAATCTTCACAAGTCCCAACTTGTCCCTCAAGTATGCAAACTTTATCTTAGACAGAGGCCTCGTCAAAATATCAGTTATCTGCTCATCGATGGATATCTAATGGAGAATCACTCCTCCCTTCTGGACTTTATCATGGATAATGTTGTACTTGATCTCAATGTGCTTCGACCTGTCATGGAACACGGGGTTCTCTGAAAGATTCACGCAGCTCTGATTATCACAATGTATCACAGTCGAATCCAACACCTAATCAAATAGTCTAGAAACCAGCTTATGAAGCCATACTGCTTTCGTACAAGCATCACAAGCTGCAATATACTCTGCTTCTGCAGTGACGAGTGCAACAGACTTTTGTTTCCTGCTAGCCATGATATCATAGCAGATACCAAACTAAAACATATACCGAAAGTACTCTTTCTGTCATCTACACTCCCTGCCCAATTTGAATCACTAAATCCATGGAGTTGTACATCACTGTTTAAAGAATATTTCAAACCATAGTTTAGCGTCCCACGAAGATATCTCAAAATATGCTTTGCAACTATCAAATGCGCATGTCTAGGTTCCACTTGGAATTGGCTCAACATGTCCACAACAAAGAAAATGTCTGGTCGGGTATTCACCAAGTCCATCAATGAGTCAATCAACTCTCGGTATAGGGGCAAGTCTATTGGATCAGAATTAGAGTCTCTCAACTTCCTCATATGTGTCACCATGGGAGTTGCCATGGATTTGTAATCCATCATCTCAAAGTTTTGAAGGATCTTTACAACATACTTCCCTTTCCCTAGGAAGATTTCCCCATGCTTTTTCCATACTTCTAGTCCCAAATAATAATGCATGAGACCAAGATCGTTCATATCGAATTCAGAGGCTAACTACCTCTTACACTGAATAATGAGAGGCTCTGCATCTATTAGAAACAAATCATCAACAAATAGTAGTAGGATCACCGATGCATCATTCACAACCTTGTAATAAAGGTTTGGATCAACGTAGCTCTTGGAAAATCCAAGTCTTGTCAAGTAACTGTCAATTCGTGCATACCAAGCTCTTGGAGTTTGCTTGAGTCCATATAAGGCCTTCTTTAATCTGCATACATGGGTATCTCTCGAGTGTACCTCAAAACCTTGAGGTTGCTCTATGTATACTTCATCCCCAATTACTCCATTGAGAAAACCGATCTTTACATCCATCTGATGTAAACTCCAACCCATGGATGCTGGAAGAGATATGATGGCTTTGATAAAGGTATATCTAGCAACTAGAGCAAACGTCTCATCATAGAATTCTCCCTCTTGTTGGGAGAACCCTCTAGCCACGAATCTCGCCTTGTATTTATTGATACTCCCATCTACTGCATGTTTGATCTTGTAAACCCATTTTGAGGTTACTACCGACTTTCCTTCAGGTCTAGGCACAATTTACCATACATCATTTGTCATGATGGATTGATATTCTTCCATCTTAGCTTCCTTCCATTCTTTCTTCTTGACTGCTTCCTCAAAGGTGGAAGGTTCTGCATTGACAAGACTTGTCATGAGTGCCGCATAACTAGAGAATCTTTTGGGCCTCTTGCTCTACGTGAAGGTGCCACCAGGAACTTTATGTCTTTCTGTTTCCTGTAAGGTGGATTCTAGCCATGTTAGTTGTTTTATGTTCTTGGGTACAACAACTGGTTCTACGGGTTCAAGTGGTTGGTTTGGTTCTTCACTGGGATGCTTTGGTAAACATGTACTTTCTTCCTTGGGGTCTTCATATTCTTCTTCGTCATTGGAGTCTATGGGATCTTCTATAGATTTTTTGAAGGCAATCTTCTCATCAAAATTTATGTCCCTGCTGATTTCAATCTTCCGTTGACCGGAGACATAGATTCTGTGAGCTTTTTATGTATCACTATATTCAATGAATATTCCCTTCTTTCCCGAAGGTTCCAACTTCTTCCTTTTGTCCTTGGGAACTTGGATATAGTCAAGACACCCAAAGATCCTTAAGTGTTCCACACTTGGATTCTTTCCGGAGAAGGCTTCTTATAAAGTCATGTTCTTCAATATATGATGAGGACTTCTATTCTGAATATATATAGTTGTCATAGCTACTTCTCCCCATAGAAACATGGATAGATTATGGTCATTCATCATTGCCTTAACAGTTTCTTTAATGGAATGATTCTTTCTTTTTGCTACACCATTCTGTTGAGGATTATGTGGGACAATTATCTCCTTCCTAATCCCAGCTGCTTTACAAAAGGAAACGAGTTCCTTGGAGGTGTATTCTCCTCAATTATTAGATCTTAGCGTCTTGATCTTCTTATTTGTCAAGTTTTCCACTTCAACCTTGAATTCTTGGAACTTGCCAAATACTTCATCTTTTGTCTTTATCAGGTACATCCAAGTCTTTCTTGAGAAGTCATTTATGAACGTCACATAGTAAAGAGAGCCTCCTAGAGACTTTACTGGCATAGGACCACATACATCCGAGTGTATTAGATCCAAGATCTCCTTGGATCTATTCTCACTACTTGGGAATGGCTTCTTAATATTCTTCCCAAGTGCACATCCTTTGCAAATACCTTCATGCACTAATTGTAGTTATGGCATGCCTACAAGCATTTGTTTTAGAGATGGAAATGCTTGATAACGAAGGTGAGCATACCTTCTATGACATAACTCACTAGGATTGAGTTCATCATGTACAAGAGCTTGAGCATTCCGACCTAGGAGTTTATACAATCTTCCTTCACGTATCCCAATAACTCTAGCATCTTCTATTTTTGAATCTTTAGACCATACAATAACTTTTCCATCAACAAAGGCTATTCTATCTCCTTTGTCTTCCAAGAAAGAAATATATACTAAATTATTTTCCAAACCAAGAACATATAAAACATTGTTAAGATGAACATTGTTACCTGATTCCATTTTGATAGAAGCTTTTCCCATTCCTTTGATTGCATAGGAGTTATTGTCTCCAAGTTCCACTTTATGAGAGGTTTCCTTTTCCTTCATGCTTGAGAGATTTTCACGATCACCAGTCATATGTATTGAAGCTCCATTGTCGATCAACCATGTGTCATCTTCAAAGGATCCTGTAAGAGCCGAGTAGTTGAAGAAATATGTTTCTTCATGCTTAGCTTTATTTGAAGGTTCTTCATCATTAGCAACTGACGCATCGTGTCTTTCCTTTCTCTTCTTTGCTAGTTTAGGAAAATCCCTTTTGTAGTGGCCATAATCATGGCACCCATAACATTTTACCTTTGACATATCTCTCTTATGATTTAATTTATGTCCTGAACCAAAACTTTTCTTACCTCCATGTCTCTTGAACTTTGTTGCATCGGCTTGAGCATCCTCTTTTTAGATCTTCCTTTTGAGTTTATCCTTGTCTCTTCTTATGAGCAACAGGTCCAAATTTCTTCAAGCGTTGGAAACTCCTTCCTCGTGCTCATGCTTGCAGCAAATGCATCCCATGATCTAGAGAGACCATTAAGTGCAATATTCACAATTTCCTTTTCTGGAATAACTTCTTCAATGGCGTGTAGTTGATCTCTCAACTATGAAATCCTTATAAAGTATGAGGCTACAATATCATCCTTAGTCATCTTTGTGTCACAGAGCTCATTCTTTAGACTCATCACTTGTCCAATATTTTTGGCTGCAAAGAGATTAGTTAGGGTATCATACATCTTCTTGGATCAGTCAAGATTTGATATGTAGGGTATCAATTGATCATTTACAGATTCCACAATGATACTCATAGAATTGATGTCATTGTCCTTGAACTTCTCCATTGTTGCAACATTCAGAGGTTCATTTTATTTTCCTGCTTCAAACTGTGGTTCCACGATCTTTCCCTTCACGATATCTAGAACCTTGTTCTTGGCAAGGATAAGGTCAATCCTTGTCTTCCATGCTCTAAAGTTTGAATCTCCTTCTAACTTTTTTTCTATCTTCATAGAGTAAGTCATGACTGCCTTTGACTTTGAATTTGACCAGTCAACCGTTGAATTTGACCCAAAAATTCAACCTTGACGTTTTTCCTTGTTGAGAGTACCAAGAGGTGCGCTAGGCTAAGGCACACTAGAATGTCCATGAATTATGCCAAAATTCTCATTTGAAGTCCCCAGAAGGTTAGGTCAGGGTTTGATGCAGCTGCATAATCATAAACCCTAGCTGCAGCTGCAACTGTTTCCACAACGAGCTCAACAAAGAACAAACACACTATCTTCCAACGGTTAGACTGTCCCGAAGGTGGTGTGGGCCCATAACCTGTTAAGATGTTCTCGTTTAACCATAAAAAAAATCACAATATTGTCACCCAACCATAGGAACGCAACCACCCTCGAGCACCGTAACCTTGACAAATAGAATAATTCTGGAAGCAGTACCAGACCTAACAGATAACCAAAAGATAACAGACCTTTCTCCAAAGGTAGAACACCAAGCAGAAAGTCCAAAAACCATAAACCAAGACCAACTCTCAACTACAGTCATTGCAACTGCACTCCTCCTCTAGACTTGCGCACCACTTTAACTTGTGTGAGCTTGTGAGTGAGTGCGTGGCCAAATAAACTCAAGAGCCTTCTATTTATAGTGCTCTTTGTTACTTGTCCAGGCTGACTTCTTCTTTTAGAGGCTAATACTTCAATATTAATTCTTTTATTGAGCCGACTTGTCTTCTAGGGTTTCTACACATTTGTTTAGGGTCTCTCTAATTTCCAGAATATTCCAATCTAATCAAAGGTTACACATGGAGGTTGATACCTCCCACAACTACCATAATATCAACAGAGGGCATGTTATATACCTATACATAACATACTTTGTAGATGAGTTATTATTTTGTGACATCATTAACCCCCAATCACTAAGTTAGGTGAGATTACTGATATTACTGAGCCATCACTGAGTTTAAGGGTAGGTGTAATTTATATGCATTAATGACTCACCACTATGTTGGTATAGCGACATTATTATGAGATTTGTATTAAAAGGGGTATTCCCTCTCATTTGTAATAATTCATCCTATTAGCTATTACTCTTTTGGGTGCATTCCTTGGGGTCTTCCTCCACCATTTAGGAAATGCAAGAGCATTCTGACCCTAATTGTGCAGGTGCCCCCAATGCTTTGTCTCTTTCATTGTTGTTTATTGTTGGAGTAATATCATCCCAAGTATTAAAAACACTTCACTACTTTAAAACATAATATTAGAAACAAATTAGCATTAGGAAGATAATTCTATTTAATACAAGTTGTGTTTTATTTTACACTCATTTTAGCATAAATGTGAGAAAAAAAGAGTAGGTTGTATTCATCATATAAGGTTATGCAAAAGGCCTTGGAAATATTTTTGAATATATGTGATAGATTTTTTTTTTCACTTGAAATAAAAGATGCTTACAATAATAAAATAGATGCATGGATGTATCTAGAAGACGCGTGTGAAGAATGGTATGCATTTATCTTCTAGTTATGGGAAGATCACTACTTTGAACTTCTTTTTGTGAATCTTATCCTCTCTATGATGATGGTCTATGTGGAGAGGATTTACAAGAGGGAAAAATGATTTATCAACTTCTCTTTAATGAATCTCTTCCTCTCCATGATAAATCCCTTGTGTGGAATTGATGAATCTCCTTATGAAGAGGATTTAGAAGAGGCAAAGAAGATCTTATGACTTCTCTTCCAAGAATCTCTTCCTCCTCATGATGAATTTCCTAGTAATGATGTGTACTGGTTGAAAAGGGAGCAAAAATCATTAAAGTCGGTGATGAGAAAGTGACGAAAAAGAGTTTTCAATATTATTATTCTCCATTGGAAAGGTTCTCTCCATTGCCATGACCAACCTTTTACATTTACGTGAATGGTATTTTTGATCACTTGATCCCTAACATCTTGGTTGAGCCATACTTGGACCCATGACCTCATTGGGCATTTTCACTAGAGTACGATGAATGAGTTCATCCAATTCATAAGAATATATCATTCTCAAAGCTTCCATCCATCCAAGTGGATTCATGTGACCATATTCAAGTAAAAGTTGAATACGCATAAAAAGAAGAGGTCGTCTGAACAAGTTGCTCTTTAGTCCTGAAGCTTTGGGGACAAAGCTTCATGAAGGGGAGGGCATGTCGTGTACCTAAATGCATCTTTTTTTATACAAATAAATTTATGTACATGAACAATTTTATATGAAATCTCATACTTTTGTATAATATTTAATCCTTTAATATTTCGTACAAAAGCTAATTATATTAAATAATACCTCAAATAGATAATTAATGTATTTAAACTTAATATAATAAATAATAACTTAATTACACCTTAAATGTATCTTAGATCACAAATTAAATTTTTCTCTTAAATCATAAATTAAAACTTTAGACACTCTTTTGTATAGTCTAAAATCCTCTCCTCTATTGCAAACAATTCATATATAAGAATACAATAAAAACATATCACTCTCCCCTCTATTGCAATCAATTCATATATAAGAATACAATAAAAACATATCACTCTTTTGAATTCTTTCCAAATAAAATCTTTTCCCAATACTCATATTTGCATGTGTAACCCACTTTTGGGTGTAGGCCCCACTTCTTTATTATTATCTCTTTATTTTATATTTTGATATTCAATTTTATACTTAGTATTGTTAATTTAGATAAAATATATTGTTTTTAATTTAGATAAAATATGTTTTACAATAGTAATGTATCGATTTGCATCCAAGAATATTATAAGGAGATTTATAGAACTTATGTATTGGTATATAAAAATCAATCTTGGAAAATAATTGACTCTTGTGAGCCATGGGCTATGAAAGTGGAAATTTTATACTTAGTATTGTTAATTTAGATAAAATATATTGTTTTTAATTTAGATAAAATATGTTTTACAATAGTAATGTATCAATTTGCATCCAAGAATATTATAAGGAGATTTATAGAACTTATGTATTGGTATTATAAAAATCAATCTTGGAAAATAATTGACTCTTGTGAGCCATGGGCTATGAAAGTGGAAATTAATATTAGTTTGTGAGAGGAACTTTATGTTGTACATTTTAAGATTAAAGCCACAAAACATTGATATGTAAATTTATGTTGAGTTGTATGTGTGATTTGTTTTATTTTGTAATTTAGCTTGTTTCTATATTAATAATACAGATATGTAAATTTATGTTGAGTTGTATGTGTGATTTGTTTTATTTTGTAATTTAGCTTGTTTCTATATTTCTAATATATAGAAGATTTATAGTATAAATTATAGACTACTTTTTAGGGAAGTTGAGCTATAACATTAAAAAATATATATAGGAATTGTTGTGTTTTATCTTTCATCTTTTAAGGATTTAATAAAGCGTTGAAAATTTCAAAAAATAATATATTTAATGAATTTTAGATTAAGGCTTTTTAAAGTTTTTGGCAACACAACAAAAAATAAATCAAGACACTACAATATGATTTAGGATAGCAAAGGGTAATCCTCATATTCATAGTTTACATTGATGTGGATAAGGGAAATTTCCCCTCCCGAAATTGTTTTAGCAACTTCTTTAGGTTGTTCTTCATCCATCATTGTCTTTCTATGATTTTCTTCCTTTGTCATTGTCGTCTATCATGCTTCTTCTCTTTCCTCACTTTCGGCCTCAAACCCCATATTATATTGATTAAATTTTAACATTTATGGTTCAACGGGTCTAGCTTACTTTGAATCTCATTGTGCTGGGTGCTTTTTATTTCAACTATTGTAGCAATGAAAGTCTTAATGTGCCAATACAAATCCATCATCCTTAGCTATTTGGTGTATCTCCTTCTTGAGAACCTTGTATCAAGAAGCCACTAAATCAACTTATCCATCAATTTTATCATTGGATGTCATACCTATGAGCTCCCTTACCATGTTTTCAATCTTCTTCACATTGTTTTTTACCTCTATAGATAATCTTTGATTGTGTGCTTCTATAGCAACTACAACAAGGGGTTTCTTTGTCTTGGCCTTCAAGGGTCTCTTACTTGGGTCTAGGGGCGTTTTACACTTCCTCAGTCTAGCCATTCCAAGACCCTATTTGGATCCCCCTTCCTAAACTATCTACTTCCTACCATCCTGGTTTGCCCTCCTTTTAAGTAGAGAGTTTACTAGATAGAACCTCACCCTAAATATCAGAGAAGCAGATGAAACCCAATTCTTTTAGAGAGAAATACCTATAGACTAGAAAGAAGCCTTGGCTTTAGACTTCAGATAACCTTTACCTCATCGGGCTAACAAAAGTCACTTCCTTGGAGCTGATGAAACACACCTCCAACACTGAATGTGGTTGCTCGGATTGAAACCCACCATAACCATCTATGCATTAGTTCCTCTATCTTGAATTATGCTCCTAGTTAATGCTCGTCCTTTGACATGATGACAAACTTCGGAATTGGAGCATGGAGGCCAAGTCGTGATGGCTTGAGGCCTCCTCACCTTCTTGTCTTGTCTCCTTCACACGAGTGCATAAGATCAATGGAATGACCACGTGTCCTTGCCGACTTGCCACCCTAACTCCTTCTTGCCTCCCTGACACCCCAATCAAGAGGTGTGATTTGTTTATTGTTCTTTATTATAAGTTCACATAAACTAATTATTTCATAATAACAAGCTATGGAATGAAATATTGACATTTATAAGGCATTGTCTTTCAAGGGTTGGTGTGCATTAAGGTTGACACTATCACCTGAAAAAAGAGAGCATCGTATCATATTAGCAGTTGCATTGATGTCACTTCCTAATAAACTTGTGTTTCTAGAGGTGACACAAAGTATTATAAATTGCACTAGTATGAATATTGATAAAATTTAGATGCGTTTATTAGAGTGTGAAATTCAGGGTAATCCTCTCCTTTGAAAGTTCAATGTGCAAGTGAAGAAAATTCATGTGCAAACACTTTATCACATGGTATAAAAGCTATGCTTGATTTTGGTAGTAATGGTTTGAGTTCATAGCCCAATTATATTTTAAAACTAGGATAGTTGTCGAGAAGTAATGGTTGATTTGATGTTTTGAACATTGAAGTACATGGAAGATTGCTTATTCATCAAATGTTCCATGATATTAAACTAGATGGGAACAATTACCCAATTTCTAAGTTTAGAGTGCAATACACGGTCATGAAACAAAAGTTGTTGAAACTTATGAACATAGAAGAAACAACTTTCATTAATGTTGCTAAGTTAGTTGAGTTCTAAACATGTTACGAAGATTCACAATACATTGTGCATTCTACTATGATTAATCACATTATTCTTCATATTATAAATCTAACTAGTTCACAAAAAATCTAGGGTAGTCTACAAAAGATATACGAGAGCACCAATAAAGCAAGGATACTCTACTTGAGAAATCAATTATATACCTTAAATATGAATAATAACAAGAGAGATATACGAGAGCACCAATAAAGCAAGGATACTCTACTTGAGAAATCAATTATATACCTTAAATATGAATAATGGCAAGAGTAGCACTTATTATATGACATTGATATAATATTTCAAGATCAACTTGGTGCAAATTGAAAAAAAAAAGTCATGAAAACATCAAACCCAAGTCCTACTTAATTAATCATACAAGAGAGTACAATAAATAGTACAATATACCATTGGATTCAAAATTGACTTTGGATCATCTTATTCGGGGGATTAAGGAGCTTTTGGGCAAATTGGAGAACTTCTCTTGCCATATCTTTAATGAATCAAATGTTATCATTAAAATGTTATTGTAGACAGATTGTTAGAGAGTTGTGAATGTTCTAATAAGCCAACTGGTGATCACAAAGACAAGGGAGTGTGAGCAAGATGTATTGTTTACTAGACAATTCTTTCTTTGATGTTTTATCACTTGTTTCTTTAATCGCTCGATAGGATCCACATATTGATTTATTTTCTTACAATTCACGTGTCTACGATGTAAATGACATAATCCTATCCAAGTATGACAAAATTTTATATCGCTTATGAAATATATAAAGATGTTCTCTATAGGTTCTAGTTTTGACATATTTCGTCGGAATCTGATGATATAAATTTGGACGAAATTGCAATTTTCTATTCGTTAAATTGCATTTCTAAATGCATAAATTGATTCAGCATGATGAAAAACCCCCGGGACATTCATATTTTACAGACTTAACCACTCAAATATGTAGATTCAACATTTTCTCACCAAATTTCAAGAAAGAAAGAAAGAAAAGAAAATGATTTTAACGTCCACGAGGCTAACAATAGCCTATGGGACAGACCGCCTCACACACCGATTTCTGCAGTTCAGCTCTTTTCCTATTCAACTTGGTGATGAGCTCCCCCAATTTCTCCATTGTCCCCTCGCTGAATAATTTATTCCAAGAGCTAGATGTCAAGATGCTTTTATAGTTGTCCCTACTGTCTTTGAAGGCTTCACACTCTAAAATGAAATGTTTTTATGTTTCCACTTTTCCGGAGGTGCAGAACACACACACCCTTTCTTCCCAAGCTTCTTTTGGTCTTTTCCAATGCCCAATTTCACAACATAGTTGATGGGAATTGGTTCTTAATTGGGCAATAAGCATTTTGGCTCTCCAAGATATATTGGCCCCTATGTACGCTTTTTGATGATGATTGTATGTGGGGTTAAACTCTTCAATATAATACTCTTTCTTTCTCCCAAGTTCGCTTGTGGAACCTATCAATAACAAAAGCCTTTATCTCTTTACTGTTCGTAGGGCACCTGTTCAAGTGGATATCCCATTTACTAAGCCATTTAATATTTTGTCGCATCCATGTCTTCTTTCTTTTGCACAATATGTCATTGAAGACGATCTCAGGCCACCGATTGTCTTCCATTTCCTCATTTTTTTTAGATATATTATGAGGCACACCATGGCAATTGCTTCAATAGGAGCAACCCCCATTTCACTCATCATGATATCATAAGGGACTGAACTTTTAATTTTAAACTTGTTTGTGATCAAGCGTTTTTGAATCTTCTCAATTTGCTTCCACTGTAAGTCAAATGTGTTGCTAGCCCACACTTCACAACCATATAAAACCACCGGGATCACTAAAAACCCAAAGAGAGTTTGCATAGTCTTCCAATCCCATAGCTCTACTTCTCTGCACCTATTTTGAAAAGCATAGAATGCTTTCCAACCTCCCAAAGTTCTTTTCTTTCTGCAACCTTCCCAACTTAGATTTTTGTTGAAGTCAATTCCGAGGTATTTGTAATTTGCCACTTCTTCAAGAGTGTTTCGTTCAAAGTAGAACTTATGTTGCTTATGTTTTCTTTTGCTAGAAAAAATTACCACTTTTGTCTTGCTAATATTGACTTGCATCCCCACTGTACTACAAAAGTGCTTAAGGGAAATTAAGTGTTCTTGCAACCTAAGAGCGGATTTAGCAATCAGAATAAGGTCATATGCATACAAAAGAAGCCTGATCACAAAATCACCCAAAAGAGAACCATCACCCTCCTGTAAGTTTAACCACTCTTCAAGTTTGTCTATATATAAACTAAAAAGGGTAGGGGACAATGGGCACCCTTGCTTGACCCTGACATCGCTCCTAAAACTTTCGGAGATACCAACTAACGTTCTAATTTTGATTTTAACCTCCTCATATAGCCTATGGACAGTTGATCTAAGATGTATAGGAACCCCAAGTTCCTCCATTCAATGCCAAAGATTATCTCCAGGGACCGTGTCAAAAGCTTTTTGAAATCGACAAAGCAACAAAAGTCTTCCTCTTTCTTCTCCCACACTTTTTCAATGATGTGCCTTAGAGTTATACCGTGATCAATCATTGAGTGTTTAGGTTTGAAACCTGCTTTCCCTTTAGCACGCTTATCCCTTTCTTTTGCCCACTGTTGGACCGCATAAATACACCTTTTATTCCTTGATCATACACCATTTATCACCTCATTCTTGTCTTATCCTTCCATAAAACCATTAATCTCCACCACTTTCATAATACATATGGGTTTATATCTCCATTTTCCAAATTATTTATTTTCAAGTATTTTTAAGAGAATTTGTGATTAAATACTAGAAAATTAACATAGTTTCATTATATCTCAAAGTTGGATGAGTTTTGTGATGACTACAGGCATATTTGAAGATTTTCACAAAGTCAAAAATCACCACCTAGCTTCAAATTCGAATTTCATCTTCAAGCTTTGATTTGGAGATAATCATTCAAGCTAACTTCAAGG
>JASDQU010205382.1:39581-53763 GCA_032191745.1 Picea mariana
TTGGTGTATTTCCAAGATGCTCATAGTTGACAGGGGGAGTATGTACTGCAACAGTTCAGGGGGAGCATGTTTCTTCTTTGACATTGATGTCAAAGGGAGAGAAAAGAGTCCAGGAGGAGAGATGCATGTGGATGCTTGTGTTGCTATCGAATGCATGTGGGTGCTTGTGTTGCCATCAATGCCAAAGGGGGAGATTGTTGGCAAATATTTAATAGATAGCAAATGCTTGTCATTGATGGCAAGTACAACAATGAAGTTGGCATGAGTACAGAAAGTATGTAATAGATGGGCATTATGAGAAGACGCTGCAAAGAAGATTCGATTAAGCTCAGAAGAGATAGTGCAGAGGATTGTTGGCGGATCATCGATGGCAAGATCAGAGTAAGTGGAACAAAGTAAGCTCAGAAGGAAAAGCATAATTTCTGATCGTTGGATCTCTTTTACAATTCCCGATGACCGTCAGATCAAGTGTTGATCGGGACTGTTGATCCCACGCCATTTCGGGGTTTCGCGAATTGTGACTTGGAGAGGCAAGTAACATAACCGCTGGAATCGCGATATGCGAAATCGCGATTTAATCGCAGCCGTCAGATCGAGGTTTGTTCTGAACCGTTGATCCAGCTCCATCTCGGAGCTTCGTCTATCATGACTTGGAGAGACAAGTAACATAACCGCTGAAATCATGATATGCGAAATCGCGATTTAATCCCAACCGTCAGATCAAGGTGTGATCTGGACCATCGACTTCGTTTCGGAGTTTCGCGACTTGCAACTTGAAGAGGCAAGAAATATGACCATTGAAATCGCGATATGTGAACTCGCGATTTAATCGCAGCTATCAGATCAAGGTGTGATCTGGACCGTCGACTCCATTTCGGAGTTTCGCGACTCACAACTTGGAGAGGCAAGAAATATGACCATTGAAATCGCGATATGCGAAATCGCGATTTAATCGCAACCGTAGATTCTTCGAGATTATGGACCGTTGATTTAAGCTTCATTTCGGAGTTTCGCCTATCGCAACTTGGAGTGACAAGGACCTCCATTGAAGGAATCGCGAGATGCGAATTCACGATGAGATCTGGACCGTTGATCTAAGCTTCATTTCAAAGTTTCGCCTATCGCAACTTGGCGTGACAAGGACCTCCATCGAAGGAATCGCGAGATGCGAATTCACGATGAGATCTGGACCGTAGATTCATCGAGATCGTGAATCGTTGATCTCAACTCCATCTCAGGGTTTCGGGGATTGTGACTTGGAGAGTCGAGATGCCTCATCTCCAAACTAACGAAATGCGAATTCACGAAAAACACTTTATGCATAAACGCTTGGTCATGGCCTTGGTCATATTGAGGAAGGAGCTAGCACAAAAAAGCTCTGTATCGAAGTTTTAGAGATCACGATATGAAGTGTCGAGACACTTGGCCACAAGAATGCCTAAATGCCGAAACCCGATTTAAAGGCAAGATTAATAAAGTTCATCCAATGGTGCAGATAAACTTGAATATGATCGGAGGGCTACTGTTCTCTCTCACAGTTAGTTTATCAGTTACGAATATGTTAGCGAAACCGATTCATGATTACTGATCGGTTGGCGTTTCAGTTGCTCGGACGGTTTTTCTTTTGCCTAAAAAGATGCGAAGAGATAGAGCTGGGTGTGTGGTGCATAAAAGAAAATGAGATAGACTGTGCGCGGTTGGTCGTTCTGGATGAAAAATGAATTAAACAGTAAGAAAGGGGAAATCACAGAATGCGCAGTGTGAGACTGAAAATATGCGCAGTGTGAGATAAAACTCAGAGAAGAGTAACAGATGAGGAAAAGACTTGAAGCAGAGCAGAATGACAGGACAAGTTGAAGCAAAGCAGAATGATAGAACAAGTTGAAGAAGAGCAGACTTGCAGAACAGACAAAGGAAGAGAAGAATTGCAAAACATTTAGAAGAAGACCAGATTTACAGAACAGAGAAGAAGTGGTAAGAATCGATTTATCTGTGTAGTTGCTTGTTTAATTAATCATTTATATTCGAGGGTGGTTGGGAGGTGCTAGGGAGGACTGTTGTCCTCAGATGTTCAAGTGGGAGCTTGAACACAGGGAGTTGTAGCTTCCATCTGGTTGCAGCTAGAGAAACCAGAGTGGCAGGGTGGTGCAAGGGAGAACAAGTGTTCTCTGTTATACAGGTTGGAGCCTATGTAACTGGAAGTTGGTGCTTCCATTCAGTTGGTGCTGGAACTTTAAGGAAGTTGGTGCTTCCTTCTAGTGGGTGTTAGAGAAACCAGAGAGTTGGTGCTCTCAAACAAGTTGCAGCTTGTAAAACAGAGGTAGCAGCCTCACATTGAATTGGTGCTCAATTATAGATGATGTACAGAACTTAAAAGACTGCCTATCATTTCGAAGAAGAAGAGGTTTTCTCCCTTTATGGGTTTCCTCNCCCCCCCCCCTCTCAGTTGTCTTAGTAATTTCAACATGCTGTTCTAGATTTAGAAAGTTATAGTTCAGTTCAATTTCTATTTCAATTCAGTGTAGTTAGAGTGCTTGCATGAGACGCTGAGTTATGGTGCAAATCCCAAGGAGTATGCATGCATACATGCCATATTCATCCTCTAATTGGGGTGCATTAACTCTAGCATTGTTATTTATGCAGGAGGGCACATTGGTTGTATTGATTAGTGTTAGGGTTTGGCCTTGTCAACTAGGGGTGTTATGGCACAAGTTGTAGGTTGGGCAAAGCCCGACCCAACCACAGAACAAGTGCTACAACTATGTGAATCCTACACCCAATGTCACCTTGATGTAGGTCCCACACTTCAAGGGTGACTAGGTCACTCTAGGGAGGAGATCCCGATGACCCTAGGGGGATTGAGACGAAGATGGAGGGAAGTGAAAAAGAAGCCCCTAAAGGTCAAGTTTAGATGGAAAGAAAGGTAGAGAGAGATGCCTTGCAAGTTAAGTAATGACTTCCTCACAGGTATAGTGCTTTTCCGGATGAGTGTACCTGCTCGAGACATAAGAAAAGACACTTTGCAACAATATATGTTAGTTGGATTAGCAAGTTAAGCTTGTTGTCCCTAATTTGCAGTAGTAGATAACAATATATATCAGCAAATAAATGATACTAGAAGCTGCTCAATAAGTGCTAGAGATCAAGTAGAAAATACAAGAGAAAGACTAGCTAAACTCAAGATGAAAAGCCAAAACTCAAGTAGATAACAATATATATCAGCAAATAAATGATACTAGAAGTTGCTCAATAAGTGCTAGAGATTAAGTAGAAAATACAAGAGAAAGACTAGCTAAACTCAAGATGAAAAACCAAAACTCTAGCACAAAAGATAAGGCTGTTGTAAACACTTGTCTGTAGCAAATTATATCAGCTTTATGATTGTAACATTCAATGTATTACAACAAGAAAATCAGCCAATGAAATCCCCTCAAACTTTGCCAAAAAGTGCACTAAGACAAGTAGAGTAAGTGTGCAAACTTTGAGCAAAAACTAGTGGTTGATAAGAGGGTTATTAAAGCAAGTAAATTAGGGTTTCTATAGCCCTAATGATTGAAGATGCAATTTTGTAACATCAACAATAAGTAGCCCCTAGATGGGGACGCCCTAGTGGTTGTGAGGTGCCCAAAGCACAAGGAAAACAATCCACTTAGCAAGAAACAAAAATGGTCGAAATTCACGTCTCCCAATGCAATAATTTTATATCTCCAATGCAACAAATCAATGACTAGTGCCTTTACTATTGGGTTAATGGAGTCACAAGGAGCTTAGAGAAGCTACCTCCTTGGGGGTGTAAGCCCCTTTACTTCCCAATGCAAGTTTCTTTAAGCTAGGGTTTAAGCTAAGCGGGTGTATGCCCTTACACTTCTTTTAGCAAACCCTTAATCAATGAGATGAAGTAAGAAAAAATGGTGAAGACTATGGTGGGGGTGTATGCCCTTATACTTCCCACCTAGCTCCTAGCATAACACAATTTGACTTGAAATAAACGATAGCAAGAGAGTAAAACCCATACCAATATCATGAGAAATGCTAAGACAATTCACCACAAGAGCTAGAAAGCATCATCTAAAGCTAGCGCTAAGCCTTCCTCCATCAACCATTCATAAAATTAGCCATAAGACAAGTGCACAAGAACTAAAAGAGCTAAGGAGGTAAAAAATTTCAAAGCAAAGCCTCTCACAAGAGGAGAGTTATGATTCAAAATGAGATCTTATGATCTTTATTTATACAAAAATTAGCCAACATGGCTTGTCCACAAAATAAGGAGTAAAACACAATATTAGGGGTCAAAAACCCTAATCTTTCCCCCTTAACACAATAATATTAAACAATTCACTTAAAATTTCATCTTTTGCACAAATTAAACCCTAATCTAGGATGACGTTACCCTTTTAGGGGACGTTTTTCCATTTTGAGGTCGCTGGTGTTGGAGAAGCATGGAAGGGCCTCCCAAGGTCATGTGTCAATCATCTAAGTGATCTCATCATGGTGAAAACCCTCTTCTCCTCAAAACGTCCAAGTGCAAAAATGAGTGGCACCTCACCACCAAGCCCTAGCCCCCAATATCATGACATCATGCTAAAAAATGGGACGTTTTGCCCCTCTTGGGAAAATCATTTGGCAAGCAATGGGTGGGCTAGGTCATCCAAGTAATCATCAAGGCCATCCAAGTCAACTCTCTCTCATTTGGCATGCGGGCCCCTGACATCCAACCTGTGGGCTTGTAGCCCCGTGGAAGCCTAAGGTAGGCTTGTTCTCCCAAAATTGTCCACCAGTTAGGTTCTGCAAAGACAAATGAACACGCCCTCCAAGGAAATCAAGTCATAATATCATGATAAGTGGATCCAGTCAATAAATAAGCCATCTAAGCATGTGTATCAAAGATTACTATATCAAACAATTAACAGCTCAAAGACACTATGCAACTTGTCAAGCTTAAGTATGGGAGGGTTGACGAGGTGTCCTATTAGGTAGATCTTTCCCTAGGTCAAGGAGAGCCTCCAAGAGGTCCCTCTCTAAGCCATGTAAAGTGTATGAGGTGGATGGGGTCAAGACTCAATGGGCATAGGGCTCATAACATACTAGGGGTTGTAGTGTCTCATTCATGGGTGCCTTTGTAGAGGGTGTGTGGTACCTTCGTCTGCAATGCACTTTTTCCAAGCCCATCATTTGCCTTTTATATTTCTTTCTTTATATTTTCTTTAGCACAAGCAAAGGTTGAAGGTCACTGCCCTGGTGTGGTGACCAGATGGTGGCAATGTCACCCATAAATGCCTAATGGAAATGAAAAGGTTGGCACGTGATGAGACCCCCTTCCTCTCAACCATGAAATTGAGAGTCACTGCCTTGGTTTGGTGATAAGATAATGACAATGTCATACCACTAGATATCCATGGATGTGATAGGTTGACTTATGATGAGACCTCCTATCCTTCAATCTACCTTTCAGGCATTTCTTTGTTATATTATGGGTCCCCTTTTATTCAAAGATAAGCGTTCTATTGCTTTCTTGGGTAATCCTTGGGCGAAGCATCTGGAAAGTTCATATATGGCTTTTATCTTTTACCCAACATCAACCCTTCTGAGCATTTAGCCCCTTCTTCCCATAGAATGGGGGACAACCCTTTCTTGGGTCAATACACCCTAAAATCCCAAGAGATAAGGAAACAAAAGGGAATAATGATGGAAAATGATAAGTATGGTTGGGAATGGTATGATGGATTATCAAGGGATCTCCTAGTAGCAAACCCATTCCCAAAGAAGGCCACTTACTAGGGCACAATGTCAACCACCAAGGTGAAGCAGTGAAAAATGCATCATGTCCAAGCACATATCATGAAATCTAGAGAAATCTAAGATACAACATAATCAAATGGCTTAGGTATTGAAATGATGCTCATCCTAATATTGACTTGTACCTCATGGAGCAAGGCCCACTGCCTTCTGGAAGCCAACTGGTGTGGTGGATGCCATTTGTAAACCTATGACCATCTATGGTGGTGAGTGGGTTTTCCATCTGTGCAAAGGGTACTGCTGGTCATGTAGTCTCTCGACACTCCATATCTGCAACCTGATGGCTCAAGACATCATCTCCTTAGTTATCCACAAAATGGGGATAACAGGGGGCATTTCTTGCATGTGTCTAGATACATTATATCTTCCCTTATCTCTTATTCCACAAAAGAGATGATGGATACACCATTGCGATACTGAGTGAGTTGGAGATTTGGGATTTTGCTTTGTGAGTTTATTGTTTTTTATTTTTTTGGCATTTCCTAGTTCTACATCCAACCATAGTGGTTAAGGGGACAAAAACCACATTTCCATATCAGATTTTTCTAGATTTTCGATTGCGACGACGAAAAAATAACATGAGATTGGTACTCATTTTTCATTATTGTAGCAACAACATACACGAATGTATTTTTCAATGTGCTAAATAAGAGATTTCAAGGTCAAATTTTTTATTTCAATTTCTGTGTCATGTCAGCCAACCTTAACACTCCCTTAGTGGAAATATTTCTATAGGTTGGTGGACCCAAGGGTGTAAGGGGAATACAAAAACATGAAAAGAGAATTTCATTGGAAAGGGTACTATATGTACACCTACATAGACTAAGCAATGAAATCATTATGCAAAGAGGGGTCCTTGTCCCACAAACAAGGGGGTCTCATATGTCAATTTGATTTCTGAATAGGGTGACCCTAAATTAGATTATTTTTTATTAATAATAAATGGTTTATGGCAATTATATTTACATTCCAAACAAAGGAATGAACTTTGCATTAAACTGTTAGATAAATTCCTAGAAGCACAAAGGGAGTAAGAAAGGGTTGAGCACTGGTTTATTACCTCTAAAAACTCATCCAACCCATGATGGGGGTTCAAACTTTAATGGTTTTGATCCAATCACCGATGTCCATATTGTTGATGAAGATATTAATAATATATTTTTTGTCAATGGTGTCTAGCTTGAGTGGTTAACATGGAGTGTTCTTATCCATCCCACCCAAGTTTGATTTTCGCTTGTGACATGCTTGCCCCTCATTGGTTGATTTGCATTTGCAAGGRATAGTCTCATGTGGATGGGTCCAATTGTAATCCCTAGGTGAATTTGRTAGATTAGATTCACCCCAATCACCATTGCRTAGCCAAGATTTTSTTTCACAACTCCGTAGGTGCAATTCTTATCATTGGCCGAAAACACTTTAAAACTAATAATAAGAATAAGAATAAGATTTTTTTTCCTAAGAATGCATTCATATTTATCTTAAAAKAGGAGATCTAGATTTTGGATATGTGGTCTTATTGATATGTTTGAYATCAAGGGTAGAGAGGGTGTTGATATTAATATAGTGAGAACTTTTATTACACATGGTGTCCCTTTCAATGCATCGCGTTCCSCCTTTTTGGAGCAAATAGTCAATGYTATTGATGCTMTGAAAGAAGATTTGCACAATGTTGGTTCTCAAGGAGAAAACTCAAGTTGAGAAATAATGGCCCCATTGAAGTAATCGTGAGTGTCAATGGTTGTTTGATCTGATGGATGATCGAATAACTTGTCAAAATCACCCATTATTGAACATTATATTATCTTTCTCATTCTCTTCCTAGATTTTTAAGACAAATGATTATTTGGGGCAATAGAGAGCACAAACTTTTTGAAGAACCAATTATGTGAGGTCATTGAAGAGGCAGAGGCACCTAATGTTGTTTAAATTATCATAGATGCAAGCCTCATTTGTGAAGTTGTAGGATTGATGGTTAAAATACAATCTATGCATATTTTTTTGGATGCCATGATGTATTCATTGAATAATTGATGCAAATATTGGAAACAATACGAGACACATAACATAACATACTCATTTAGGAGCTAAATTCATATACCTTGATGAATAGAGGGGTCCCATAGTGATGTACATTATATAAAGGCAACACCTCTCATTGTCTATCTACCAAGGCTCAAACCTTGATACAAACAACACACTGTCTTTCTCCTTCAAGGCCAAAAAACTCCAATTACGTACAATTTTAAATATTTGAACTATGAGGTTAGAAATGTTTGATTCCATTTTTTTTTTATTTCTTGGAGAAACCAAAAAAACTATTTGGGTTATAGCACTTTTACATAGTCACTAATCGCATCTCCAAGTGCTAGATACAATCCATGGTTTGTGGTTTAAGTAGTCAAAGCAAAATTGGGAAAATGAACATGTGGAATGAAATACAAATTTTCTATTGGGCTCCTTTCAAAGCTTAAGGTGCAACCCTTAACTTCATGTTTTCTAATGACATTTGGTGGAAAAGTAGAGGACTACGCCGTATACAATATATCCAAATTTCAAAGTCAAGCTCCAATATTGATGTTGCACTAGACTAAACACAACCTATGTCATCAATGAAATCAATAAATCTTAGTGCACTATGTAAGGGACTCAAGCACGACCCTTAACCCAATATTTTTAATGAAATTTGGTGGGTAGGTAGAGGAATATGTTCTCTACAATATATCCAAATTTCAAAGCTAGAGTCCAAGATGTGAGTGTGAGTTGATCTAAACATTAGATCCCTATCACTGCAGAAAATTAGGAAATCAAAACTTTAAAGAAGGAAAATTCACCAAAACAAAAACTGAAAAGAAATTTGTTTTGGTTGATATAGGATTGTTAAAACCCCGAGGATGATTCTACATTAGACTCCCTATTTGAAAAATAATTGAGCATCATTGCTCAAAGGGATTATTAATATTTAAAGGATGAAGATAACCAATCAAGTTGACCAAGTCCCCCCTCTCAAATCCATGTTGCATCACCAGGGTTTCTATCTTTATGTTTAACCAAATATTTGATATAATTCCTAGCTCTAATCTTCTTGTAAACTCTTTCTGCCAATTTATTTTTTTAATTGCCTCTTGTGTTGAGATTTGATTTGTCCAATCTACCACTTGCTCACTCTCATCTACTCCTCCACCACCTACACCTTCATGAAATTCATATAAATTTGTAATATTAAAAGTAGGTGAAATATTCATTTCAATAGGGAATGCTAGCTTGTAATCACTATAAAAAATATTCTTAAGAATCTTGCAAGGTCCAATTTCCACATATTGTAAGTTCCCATAGGAAATCTCTCTTTTCTCATATGCACCATCACTAGATCTCCATCACATGTTTTCACTTGCCTTTTCACATCTACTTTCATTTATACTACTCATATGTTGCAATTGCTCCTTGAACCATTCATGTATCTCTCATGTGCCCGCTGATATCTTTGCATCTATTCCCTTTAATTTCTCTACTGCTAACAAATTTACCAAGTATATTACTCCCTTACGGTGATCTACCACATACAATCTAAAAATGTGTCTTCCTTGTAGATCTGTTGATTGAATTGCTATAACCAAATTTAGCATGTGCCAAGGCTAAATCTCGTTGTCTAGGCCTATCTCCCACTAAGCATCTCAATAAATTACCAAGACTCCTATTAACCACCTTTGTCTCCCCATATGTTTGAGGGTAATATACAAAATTGAATTGTGATTTCAAACCTAACTTATTCAACATCTTATAAAAAAATGACTCAAAACTCTAGTATCTTTGTAAGAGGTAATACTCTAGGCATTCCATGCATTCTAACAATCTCTTTGTAAAATAGCTCAACAATATTGGTAACATCAATGTCTTTTTACAGGTATAAAATGACACTTCATGGAAAATCTATCAACCGCTACAAAAATAGAATCATTACCTATTTTAGTCCTAAGCAATCCCAAAACAAAATCCATGCCAATATCCTTTCAAGGTCTATCTAGCATTGGAAATGGTGTATACAAACCGATGATTTGTCTTCTTCCTTTTGCAAACGAACAAAATTTGCAACATTCCACCCATTTCCTTAGAGCCTTGTCAACACTAGGTCAATACTATCTTTCTTCCACAAACATTTTATTTCATCAACTTTGCCACTCAAACCTCCCATGTAGTTGTTTAATGAAATTCACTCTCATTGATCCTTATGGTATACACAATTGTTGGTTTCTGACCATAAATACTTCTTATACATGATAATCTAAATAAGGTGTCATATCTCCACTCAACGGTTCTTTACACAATCCCCACACCGTTGCAAAATCTAGGTCATCTTCATACAATACTTTCATGCAATCCAAAACCACAATTGTCTATAATGTACATAGAGAGGATACTATGGAGCACTTAGAGATGTACCTAAGGGGGATAATAAATGTAATGTGACCATGGAATAGGCCCACTATGTAGTTAAAGGAAAGGGATTGATAGCATAAACCCCTAGGAATACTCGTGAGAAAGTATAAATACACATAAGTATTATTGTATTGAGAGATATTGGATGTTGTTTATTGTATTGTAGCAAACATGTGTTGTGGAGTGAATCCTTTCTTAAGGAGTATTTGATGGTGTTACCCTACCTTAAGGGTGGGTGAATCCATGAAATTGGGTAACACTTTTTGGAAAGGGAGTGCATCAAAAAATTGTTTTTTCATACCCTTGATCGAGACAATTTTAGGAGCTTGATTAAGATATTAAGACCTTGATCAAACGATTGAATAAGGCCTCTATCGAGGGTTCTTGATGGACGCAACAAACCCTCAATTAAATGTGTTAGATTGGGTTAAGTAAACCCTCAATCGAGCTACAAAGATCGATCAAGATTCCTTTTTAACTAGCAGTGAAGGACTTTAGCTCGATCGAGCTACTTTTATTAACTCACAAGGATCTTTATCAAGTGTTAAATTAATCCTCAATCGAGGTATTTTGAAAATCCTTGTTAACCCCTCAATTGAGCTTTATAAAAACCCTCGATCAAGCTAAATTGCTTGATCAAGGGTTTAAAACCTAGAAATCCATCCCCCTTGTTGCAAAATTTTCTGTAGCTACAACTTCCAAGAGGGGAAACTCCTTCATCTCTTTCATCTTAGGTGGAAAAGTTGATGCCAACGGATTCATCGATAAATACTCTAAGGGTATATAATTTTCATAGTTTTGATCTCATATTGTATTTTTCCTTTATTTTCTTTTAAAACTTATATTCAACATTTTTTCCATAGTTCCAAAGGGACTTGGAGAAAAATTAGTAGCATAAAAATACATAGCTAAAAAATTATAAAAAATGTGGATCCCTGTGGACGTCTCCTCTTCAAAAGGGTATTTTTTTTCAATTTATGTAAACAATAGGAAAATTGTTGACGTGAACAGAAAGGTGTATAAAATGTGATTCAAATATTGATTGGTCAGATTCACAAAATAATAAAAAATATCATTTTTTTCCGGAAAAAAGAAGTGGGATGTACTACATTCTATGTAGATCATGCTTGTATATTAAAATTATTCATTGAACATTGAATTAGTTGATAGGAACAAAAGTCACTTGTTAACTTTTCCAGAAATTTGAAAAGACAAACACTTAATTTAACACATTGAATGATATTAATATGTTTTGAAAAAAATATCATTACAAAGACAGCACAATTCACTACAATTTTTTTTTATTGCATGTCAAAATTCACAAGGCTTATATGAGTTTTGTGGGCTTCAATTTAAAATTGATGTAAAATGTCAAATTTTCATTGCCACATTTCACTAAAAAATGTTACCCATTTTCATGGACTCACTTAGGTTTTCTCTATATTCTCATGTTGTTTATGGCGTGAATGCATTTTGGTATTTTTAAAGTTAAGGGTTTATTTCTCAAGCTAATAGTTTGTCTTTATCTTTTATATACCAAGGTTTACTACAAGTGGTAGTTAGAGCTCTTTGTTGGGCATGGCTCAAACTCTACCCTAGGAGGAAAAAATTCCAACATTGGTGGGAGAGCCTAGAGGTACTACAGGCGGCTAAGCCACCCAATGTCACCTCGGTGGCCTTGCCCCACACTTCAAACCAAGGAAAAACTGTCCTAGCCCAGAGGGGAATCCCTCAAGGTCAACTTAAGCCAATCGTTGAGTGTGAAAGTGGGATTAGAAATTAACTTGAATTGATTAGCCCAATTAACTTGATAAAATGGTTTATGTGATTAATCATGTGCATGCCACAATGTACCTATAAATGAATGAGAATCCAGTGATTTATGAAAGATAAATATTATGAGAGATAGATCGTTATGTGATGTAATTTTAGTCGATCCTCTTGGGCTCTTAATCTCAGCTATGGAAATGTGCTTGAAAGTGAACTTGAACCAAGGGAATACTTGCAATTAAAGCCATTCATTGTTTGCTTTCAGATATATAAAGATTTGATAGCTCACATGGCTCAAAGCATGTAATCTAATCTTAGGGCCAAAATTCAAAATTCATGTGTTAGTGAAAGAACAGATCCAAATGCAGAAATGATCACCAAAACTATTACATTCGAAATTGATCACAACTTATGACGTTAATGTCTTAATCTCATGCAATAAAGACAGTGCTTATACCAGGACAGTATGCCAAGTTTAGTCTCAAACCATAAGATCATTTAGGCTCTATTATCATGTTAAAATAAAGAATTGTTGAGAGCGAAATATGTAAGCTATCATTAAAAATTACCAAAAGAAAATGCTGAGAGTCAAACTGTTAGTTTTAGGGTAATTTTGCAGAACAACAATCTCTTTTAAATTTGAATGGTCAAAACAACTAGAACTATAACTCAAATATAACACATAGCATGTAGATCAGTGAAGGACAACAATAAAAGCTTATACACTCTGATCAAATATCAAAGTAAACTCAGATCTAAGGTAGTAATGAACAGATCTGAATACAATAGTAGATCTATATGATTAAACAAAGATCTCAGATCTAAAACTCTGCCTAATCATTTCACAATAAACATATTTTTAGATCTATACAATGCTTACTATATTTAAACAAATCTGTAATCAAATCAGACCCAAATCAAAGGGAGAAAGTAGGAAGCATACCTGGTACAACAACCTACCTCTGAAGATAGCTCAATAAACACAATAGGTATAGATCCTGTTTGTATGCTCAGACAAAGGTTCAGTTCATGGATCAAGTGTGGATATTTATGCCAATGACTGAAGGAAATTTCTTGCCATCAAGCCCAAAGGGCCACAGGGAGAAAACACAAACCCAAACAGAAGGAAACAAAAGCCCACACCCTCACACAGTCAAACCCTTACCCAAGAGGCTGAAAACTGGTTTGTGAATAAACCCTTAACTTGACAGTGAATAGAGATGAACTGAAAGGAAGTTTCAGCCAAAGGTACCCCACAACATACCCCAGCAAGAGGGCTGCACTCTTCACACAACAAATAGAGAGGAGGGGTACCAAAACCCTACAAGAGAGGGCCATTCCCTCAAGGGTTTACACTTCAAAGAAGGGCACACAGTTCACACACTAATATCCCAATCAGCAATCATAAAGAGGACTGCACCTTCACCTGCAATCAACACAAGGAGGGTCGCACCTGCTACTACAACAAGCACAAGGGAGGCCATACCTAACCATACCCTCTAAATAACAGTCAAGGGAAGGAAGTCGGTGCTGAAGGTCACCCAAGACAGGCGACAGCTAGATCTCATCTACAGCAGAAGGGAGGCGGCTGGCTGGAAGGTACCCACAGCAAAGGAGGGGGCCGCTGCTACAGCAACCACAAGAGGATGCCCCACAACAAAACAAAAACTACCGCTCCACAGCAAAACTCACAGCCGCTCCCACAACAAACACAAGGCCACTCCCACAACAAACACAAGGCCACTCCCACAACAAAACATAGGGCCGCTCCCACAGAAATTACAATAGGGCCGCAGCTACAGTAGAGAAGGAGACGACTGGCTGGAAAAGGCATCCTTAGCAAATACAAGAAGGGCAGCTCCCACAAAACAAGAGGCCGCAGACCACAGCAGAGAAGGAGGCGGCTGGCTCTTAGAAGAGAGTATAGTGTGAGTGAAAAGTGAGAGGGGAGGGTTTATTAAATAGGTTTAGGTTAGGGTTAGGGCAAGTTAAGTTAATTAAAAGGTCACATGTTTAAATTTGGAATTTAAACATGTGATACTAATATTTAATATTTAACTTTAAAACATTACCCCTTAATAAAACAACAAAACCCCAAACCAATCAAACAAGGGTAAAGGAGGGTTTGCAAGATGGCATTACTCATTCCTTCATATCACATGGTGAACCTATTACTTTATCA